>JAPTGZ010000008.1:32957143-32976277 GCA_029814645.1 Fowleria isostigma
TCAATTGTCTCCCCTCTTCTGAGGGGCTACCTACACTTCACTCAGCAGATGGGGGGGTGGGGGTGCATTAAAGGGCAGTCTGTCTGTGTCTGTCTGTCTGTCTTTCTGTCTGTTAGCAACTTTATGCAAAAACTACTGGATGGATTTTGAGGAAATTCCAGGATTTTTTAAAAAGGATTGTTTAACATTGGGAGATAGGACCATTTTCAGCATTTGTGCATAACCCCCCCCCACCCAAAAAAAAAATAAATAAAAAAATAGTCAGAGCACTGATACAAATAAATGTAGGATTATTACTTTGAGTGAGTCACAAGATGGGGGGAACTATCATGCTTGGTGGAGGTCTGTGCTCTCAGAGTGCATTTCTAGTTCATTCTTTTTTTTTTTCCACCTTAACCTTGTATTTGGTATTTGAGTCAGACTACTGTGTGAAATCTGCTCCATCACATCCCAAGTATTCTCAATGGGGTTTGGGTCTGGACTGTGTGGCAGCCAATCCATGTGTGACAATGAAAGTGTGGTTGAGGAAGCATGAGATATCAAAGAACTGATTAACATTGATGAATTCTGGCGTTGTCATTGTGGGATTTGTCCATGCCATTGGAGAAGAAAAAATCTACTGATGTAAACTATGGTTATAATATTTAGGTAGTCAGCTGATCTCGTTAATCACACAACAGAATTGTCCAATGGTAGGCTCCTATTTGCTTAGATGGCAGCATTTTTGGTCAAGTAATGAACTTTGAAAGTTCTAGTGACATTGATCTTAAAAGCTAGTAATTGCAAAAACTCAGTCCACATTGTGGATGTGGCAGGTGATGGTAATGAATCTTAATGTATTACCAAAATTCTTGCTGATTTTTAGAACAAGAATTCCACAATCTATATTATAAAAGCCAAGTGGCCTCTGTGTGTGTGTCTCAAGAATCACACAAAATCCGCAAGGAGCTGACTGCTGCAGGTTGGCATACTTATGTATTTTTGGTCAAGGAAGTCTGTTGTGGCAAGTTGATAGGACCAATATTTTGGGAGATTTTAGTAATTTTGGAATACAGTAGCCTTACAATCATGTTGTTATGTCCAGAGCGCTTTGGCGGTGACTGCTGGACAAATGTGATACAGCATGTGCCAACACACAACGGCATAAAATCTACCACATCAGCGCACTAGTGACCTTTCAGCATACTATCATTTAAATGGCCTGAGAAGACATTAAAACTCCTCCATGCATGTCTAGCCTGTGTTTTTAGACTGTAGAATCTACCCCATGATGCAGATTTTGGCTGGTCACAGGTGTTTTCAGACAGGTAGGGGGGGTTAAATACATGACTGACTGACACCTCCAATTACGAACTGCCAGATTTAGTCAGATAAGACCTGGATGTGACTCAAGTGCTCTGCTCAGTGGCTCCACACAACATTTGAAAAGTGGCTTCACTTTCCTCTAAGAGCATGAAATGATAGGTCATCTACATTTATATGTAGTCTTCTGAATTGAGCTGCATAGGGAAGGTTTGCTATTATATGAACACACTGTCAGAACGTGGTGGACTCTGTAGAAACAAACAATTTCATCCCAGACAGAAGAACCTTCTATGGATATTTTATTCTGTTTGCTAAAAACCCCTAAATTTTACGGCAAACATCCCTGAAAATCATTCTGGCATAAATTTTTTGTTTTGTTCCAACAAACACCAGAAAATAGCTTCAATGCTACTTTAAGGTATGTGTGCCAAGATGTATTTGATTTTCCAGCACAGCTCATTGCAGGTGATACTCTGCATTTGATCTGCATTTGTTTGCAAAAGCTGAACTCAGAGTATGAGAGTTGAGCTTTTCACTGGTGATTTCGATTTCCTTTGACAATGAAGCAGTCAGTGTAAAATGATGTAGAGGGTTATGATGTTGTCAAAATGCAAGCCTGGTCAAGATTCTAGGAAGCTCCAAGTGAAACAAGGCCTGACTACACTTAAGTATACCATATTAATTCAATTCAGTAAATGTGAGCTAGACTAGAGTGGCTTTCTCATCTTAAATTCCTGGTTCATTTTGTTTTTATCTCAGTGTATGGAGCAGACAGTGGTATAGCTAAGGGCAATGTCAAGAAGAAAAATATTGTTTTCGCTTAAACCAGATCTCCAAGTCTGTGGTGTGACTTGTGTCTTAAAAAGACCTTTAAATGACAAAATATTTAATTAGCTACCAATGTATTGGAAACTAACATCTGCAATTTCTTCAAGGAGAGCGTGTAATCTGGTGTGACATTTTGAAGATGTGCGGGAATGAAAAAAGAGGATAGCTGGAGGGACAGAGAATGAATGTAGAGTTGGAGAGGCAGCCAAAAAATGAATCGGAGAGACAGACAGCCAGTGATGAAGAGAAGGACAGAGGGTACAGAGAGAGAGCGACAGGACGCGGCAGTAAACAGCAGCAGTCGTTGTGAATTGCGACAGCAGCGAGTGATGACGACAGAAGCTGCTCTTATCTGTAGGCCTGCCTTCATTCTCTCTCCCTCACACACAGCTCTGAATGCTCATCTCTCTTTCTTTAGCCCCTTTGGCTTTCTCCCGGCTTGTTGCTTAGCAACCAGAACCCCCCCACCACGTGACCTGGCTGTGACTCACCTGGAGCTGCGACATCATCAGCCTGCAGCAAACATGTCATATGCAGAGAGACGCACACTAACACATGCTTACTTTAGCATTCACGTCACAGAAATACACGCCTATCCATACTGAGCATATACATCCACCCTCAAATGCACATGTTGGACCACATGATGCACCCCTTCACAAATTCACACTGACTGTGGAGGTGTGAATGTTGACGAGTCTGTCCTGGATTTGCCCCCGTTCTTCCATCTTGTCGCATTTGACCAGATACTATATCTGCTGATCTGTGCTCATATGAGAGAATGTGTACGTGTATGTGCTGCTTGCTACTTCTTGAAGACCATGTTTAGAGTGTTTTCTCACAGTTTGTCATGTTTTTATTTATTTATTTTTTTTAACTTCTCAAACCAATCTTATTCTGTTGGTTCCTGTTCAGACTGCTCACTTACAAACACAAATCAGGTGGATAAATAAGGTGATTGAGGTGTTTCTGATGAGTAGGAGTCAAAACTCATACCAGTGTCTTTAACTTTCACCCAGGAGTGAAAGTTTTGGGATTCAGTGTTGAGATTTTTAAGGATAAAAGATTAATTCAGTTTATTATCCCTAGAGTAAAATTCAGCCTCTGCATTTTAGCCATTTTACCTTCTCACGTCTGATACACAGTGCCTAGCATTAGCACTAGCTTTAGCATTAGCACATAGTCCACATTAGGAGCAGTGAACAAACATGGACTGGGCTTGCATTGTTGTATGGGTTAAACTTTCAATGTACTGTAAATATATATGGGATTAACATTATGCACTTTAGGGATAAGCTTTTGCACTGGTTGCACTGGGGTGTAAAGCCAACTGTTGGGTGGTCTAACAACATCTCATTGTCTTTTTAATGACAATAAACTGAACTGAGCTGAGCTGCCATTTAAGGCACTCTGGGACTAACTTTAACAGCTGAATATATGCATTTAATTCCAATCATGTTTCATCTAGAGTTTGATTGATTTCCAGTTTGGCCCTGTCCAGTTTATTGTAGAAGCTGAAACCAGTCAGATTTATTCAAACTGGGTGTACTGACCTTTGATATTATAACAAGTCATGTCAATTAAAGTGTCCTACATCAGCAACTTGATGGCAATAGTGACGCTGTGTTAAATCCAATGTTTTTTTTTGTTTTTTTTACGTCAGTTATCATAAGAATTCTTTTAATATTGTTCTAAATTGACTAATGTAGCCACTGGTTTTTGGTACACCATAATCTTATCTCCACCCTTGAATTTAGACAGAACTACATTCACTGGAGGTCTTGAAGAAAGAAGTGATCAGTCTGATGAATCCTACACCCATATATTTATGTTTTTACCTGGTAAAAAAAAAAAATGACAGCAAAACCACATCATTATAGTCTGTCTACTGTTATTATAGACAACAAAATATCACTTGTTTAGAGGTGGCCTCTTAATTTTCTTTGCAGGAAAAGCCCAGACTTTATTTCCATAAACCACTGGAGAAACAGACACATGAGTCTTAATTCATGATTGCATTGTTACCAATGAGCTGCAGTTATCTTTCCCCAATGACAACCAGCATTTTCTTTCATCCCTGCAAAATTATTGATGGATTATTGGCTGAAGTTACAAGGCACTGTTCTCTGAATGGCCAAAGTAATCTCTAAGGTGGTCTCTAAGGTTTGAGCCAAAAGCTCTTTGTATGGGGCTTTGTATTTGCTCATACTGTAAATAAATTTTGACTGGTCTTCACCTCAAACTCCATATTCACAGTTTGTTTTTAAAATGAAATGGAACTATGATTCTGAAAATAGCACTGTGATGTGTCTGCATGTATTTTAGTTGGTGTTGGTAAGAGCATGTTTACTGGTTCATCTGCACTAAAGTACCTCTACAACAGAAAAAAGTGTTTAAGATATTGACTTAGAAAACACATTTTCTTGTTGTTTTCTCTCTGCAGGTTATTCCCATTGGAAGGGTCAGGTGTTGACAGCAGATGAGCTCCATGTTCTTTATGAAGGAATCAAACTGAACAACGTGCACCACTACGACTATGTTTTAACAGGTGGGTTAACCTTCACTAGCACCGCTCAAAATTACAGCAGCACTGAAAAACAGTTGTGCAGTGTTAAAGACAGTGTTTTGAGGGGTGAAATGTTCTGAACACAGCTGTTACCTTCTGTCTGTGAATGTTTACTCTCATTCATACCTGCATTAGTTCCTCTACATCTATTCACCTTGAGTGCTTCTGTATAAACTGTTGCAAAATTTTGTAGCAACAAATAACTGCAGCTTTATAATGACCTTATAGAACAGCTAGAAAATAGAATAGAATAGAATAGAATAGAATAGAATAGAATAGAATAGAATAGAATAGAATAGACCTTTGTCACTGTTACAGGAACAGTGAACTCAGTTTAACAACTGTCTTGTGTTTAGCTGCAGACTCTTTAACTGCAAAAAGAAAGACTGTATATAAAAAGTGTCATACAGAAATTATACTGAAAAATATTGACAATATTCAAAATTACAAGGAAATACTGAATACAGAGAAGGCCAACTCTATACCAGAAACATATAAAGGATATATACACAAGGTAATACAGGATATACAAAGGACATGTACAAGGTAAAATTAAAAACAAGGTAATATGTGCATGTGTGATTTGTTTCTGTATGTTTGTGTGCGTTGCCTTCAGGGTATACCAGAGACACATCCTTTTTGGAGATGGTAGTGGACATTGTTCAGGAGTTGAAGAGAGCCAACCCCAACCTGGTGTATGGTAAGTTTTAAGGACTCAAAATGTCATGATTATGTTCAAGTTGTTTAGTCTAGAAACATCTTCTACTAGCCACTTAATTTTTGAATGTGTTAATGTTTAGAAAAAAAAAATAATTCTGTTTGTTCCAGAGTGTAGAGGATTTCAAGGATGTAACTCCACAAAGGAATTTTCAGTTTTGTCATTAACAAAGCACTTCACAACATGCACCTTTTGTATTCACTAAAGACGTGTGTCATTTTAAAACGTTTACTGTGAGAACTAATGAGAATGTTTCAGTAAATGTAAAATTCATTAAAAAATTGACCTAAAATATTGAAAATAGTATGGATCAGCATTAAGACTGCACATTTTCTATTGCACTGGAATATACTATAGAATATGTAACCTTCCTCTTGAGTTAGGGTCAGCACCGACCCATTTTATGTTTTAAATGCATAAAAGAAAAACATAAAATTTATTACATCAAGACTTTTTGATTTTGTCAGGATTCTCTATTTCAACAAAATAATACAAAAAATGTTTTGTTTGGTTTTGTTTTTTCACAAAACTATAAAATAAGTGTGAAATTATGACCTCTGTGTTGTTAGGGTCAGTTTTGACCCAGTTATAAAATTAAGATTTTAAAGCAATAATTAGAGCCAAAACTAAAATCCTAAGGTCACTGTCAGCCAACACGCTGACACCAGCTCCTCTACCAATCATGTGAACATTTGGGGATTATCATTATGCCTTGTTATCCAGTATACCTGCACAACAACAAAACAAGCAAATGCAGGCATGTCCAGACATTGGAGGTCAATTCAGTCTAAAATTGGTGACTATCAGAGGTCACATCCAGGAGTACACTGACAAAAAAAGACTCAGAGGTCCACATCAAAAATATTAAAACCAATTGTTTCATGGATATAGAAGCTTAACAAGTTAACCAAGAGAGGAGAAACAAATTGGATGATAGATAATTGTTTTTGTGTATTTTACAGCTGGTTTAAGACATAGGTCAAAGCCAACCCGTTAACATGTGAGATGGAAACAGAAAAAAAAAAAAAAAACACAAGAGGAAGTTTAAAACAAAGTAGCATTCCAGATTGTCTTTATCTGTTTGACATTATAATATGTCTATATCTTACCATAAGTGTCACTGTGCTAAATAAAGAATACAGACATAACACCATATTCCATAAATAGTTGCTGCAGCCTTTATTTACCTGAGCTGCTGGAGATACCATACAAGAGGGTTTTATTAGGGTCTGGACTGTTTGAAATGTTCCTCTGTAACAATTGTGTTTATTATGAAGCCTTTTTTTGACTACTGTATATATTTTTATACTGACTACATTTTTTGACTATATAATATTAGAAGCACTACAATGCACTGCCTTCTTATGCAGCAGTTCCTTAACCATTTTAAAATGAAAGCCCTCCAGCAAGTAAGCATAGTTATTGCTTGTAAGTTCCTACAAATAACAACTTTGCTGAAATGTAACACACACCTGCAGAGACTGAAATCAGACATTAGTGTTGAAAATAGTTGTGCTGTATTAAATGTGCTAAACTTCGAAGTGGACATTGTGCTTAAGTGGAAGCATATTATATGGTAGGTACTGGCAGTTTATCCACATTATTTTTTACCTGGCCTGTATTTGAGGACTGTCTTTTATTTGTTCGTGTTGACCTCGAACCAGCTATTATTAGAGGTACAGCTTGTTACTGAGTCCTGGTTTTTATTTGAGGTAACACCGGTATGTGTATTTTACAATGCTTGAAGTAATCTGTGTTTTGTAGTCCGTTGCATATTGAATGGTGCAGTTGTCTGTTGGCAGGGAGCAGATGATATAGTAGGAGTCGGTCTGAGTAAGTGTGAGCATGCTGGGTAAAGAGTTGTTAAGAAGTGGACATGGTTTTGAGAAAGGTGTGTAAAGTATTCTAAAAAATGTAAGAAAAAATATATATGAGGCACACAGTGTAATTCACATGCAGTTAGTGTAATGTTTCTGTCTCCCTCAGCCAGTCCAATATTTACTTGTTCTTTTTGTCTTTTGATGCTGGACCATAGTTTAGAATAGAGTGAGTCCATCTGAGCTTTTTTTTGGCCTGAACAGCTGTTTGCTTGTGCTGGGAACAGGGTTAATGAAACTGAAATTTGTTGTAAAACCAAACATTGAGCTCTTCTGCATAGCTGTAGGGCTGAAGGAGAACTGATCTGCAGAGTGATCCCTTTCAAATTGAATATGATTATTGTAGAATTTGACAACACAATATTGGAGGTGTGACGTAAGGCAAGACAAATACTTTGTTATCTTACAAAAGTAGAACTTTTGGTTATCTATACTTTACTGGAGTAATTATTTTTCAGCCAACTTTTTACTTGAACTTTTTACATTCATCCTCACTAGGGTCACGGGGGCTGAACTCTACAATTTCAAACAATTATTTGTACTTTCTACTCCTTACATTTAAAAAAAAATAGCCTCATTACACTATTTCATTTCGGCTTGATTTTATTCTGGCTTGTCACCATTAAAATAAAAAAAAAAACTATCCAGATAAATCGGGCCATTTGGATAGAGTGAATTTGATTGTGGTTGGATGAGAAGTATAAACATATACCGTTCTGACTCCCGATTGCAGGGGTATTATAATCCAGTCCTCGGCCAGTATCGAGTATGTTTTAGATATTTCCCTCTTCCAGCACAAATACTGCACACCTAATGTGGCCCAAATCCGATTTTTTATTTATTTTTTGCCCATATATGACCTGTATCCATTCTGTTAAAGACAGGTGGAACAGAGCAAATCCGACCCAGGCCATTTTCATATGTGGTCCTAAATCTGAGACATATCCAATATTTTGCAATGCGACTTCAGTCTGAACGGCCAGGTCGCATTTATCTGACAATTCTGTAAACACAGTGTGTGCCTGCATGTTGACATATCATGTCAGGATCTCTTTTGCGCATGTGGGTCACTTCAGGATCGCATTCAGTTCATATTCAAAACTGATAAAGGCTGCATTTAATGTATAATATGAACATGCACACAAAAAAATTGGATTTCACCAAAAAAATCCAAACTGTGCATTAAGACCTGCTGTCTGAACGTAGCCTAAAAGGATTTCTGACTGCCACTAAAATTCTTGTTGTCCACAAACATTAAACAATATGTGGCCCTCTCATCTACATACAACCTTTGCCTGGCTATGTATAAAAACGACTCAGGACAGATGATTAGCAGGGTCTTTTGAAGATGTAGTCATGCTTTTTGTGGGTTTTGATGTTTTCTTAGCTACGTTTGCATCTGCAAATCCACTTTCATGCCTCCTATTGCTGCTGCATTAATGGAATGTGTTACTAGCCAGAGCTTCACTGCTTTGACTCTGTGTTTGTTGTTTCAGTGTGTGACCCTGTCCTCGGTGATCACGGATCTATGGTGAGATTATTGACATTTTTATCTTTATGTACCACATCTTTGTCAGCTGCTATGCCTTCCTTCACTACTGTTTACATTAGATCCAGTTTTACAAGGATTTGGTGCTTTCAATGTGCGTGGGAGGATTTAGTTTTCATCCCTGTGTGTGCTTTTATCTTTATGTGTGTGCTGTTTGTGTGTCTGTGTTCTGGGGGTGTGTAACAAGGCTCATTTCTCAGTGACACATGGATTATTGTGATCCCCATGTCATATACACAGTGACTCACTGCGTGTGCCCGTGTGCTGCGTATATATTACACAGTTCAGACACGTAATTTCAGATTTCTTGATTGTATTTTATCTCTGCACATCATTTATGCAAAGTAAAATTAAGACAAAAAGGAACTGAAAAGGCTTTAACTTTGTGTTTCTATACAATTAGTGCTTTAGGTGTCTCTGAGTGTGTCTGTGTATTTGATGTAAACATGGCTGCCTCCTTCCACAGTATGTCCCTCAAAATCTGTATCCAGTCTATAAGAACAAGGTGGTTCCTGTTGCTGATATTATAACTCCAAACCAGTTTGAGGCTGAGTGAGTACATGTTTGTTTGTGTTTTTTTAATAAAATTGTATTGATTTCCATGTTTTGTTTGCTGATGCTTAAAAGTTCATTTTAAGTAGATGGTCACCTGAATTGCACCAGTTTGTGTGTCTTACTGCACTATTAAATTACACCATCTAGTGGCATTACTGTGTCACATTACAGGTTCAGACTGGGTTTTTTTTGTTTGCCCATGTGTGAGGCCCTTAATGGATCTTACAAATCTTTAAAGATTATGAAGTTAAATCATTTTTAGAAAACTTGTTTGTGTCTAGGTGTGTCAGATTTCTTTCAGTCCTTCAGTAGGATTTTTGTTTCCATTTTCAGCTCCTCATTTTCCTTCTTGACACAATGAATATCTTTTGCATTTCAGATTATTGACAGGGAAAAACATCAGCACAGAGAAAGATGCTGTGGAGGTAACAGATCATGCTATATATTTATGTCTTAATCGTTGACTTTTCTAGATACAGAATAAACTTTTTGACCGGATAATAGAAGAAAAATAATAGCCTAGAGTTTTTATATGTAAAGTATACTTTTTAATTTTGTTGTAATTTGTATAATGACAATAAGGCATTCTATTCTGTTCTATACAGTTCTGTGTATAGGCCACCTGTAGGTTTGTTGATTTACAGCGTTGAAATGAGCATGTGTATTTTTTTTTTTATATGGACATGACAAGAAAATACAGGGAATATGTGTACAGCTATAAAAGAAACACTGAAAAATGAACTAAATGGGTTCTAAAGATCACTATTTAGAACTCATTTTACTATTTTTACTATGTACTAAAAGTCACTATTTAGTGTGACCCCTGACCTCATAAACACTTAGAAACACCTGACATGTGTTGAATGACACCTGGTATAAATCATCAGAAAATTAATGCTATAGATCTCATATTGTCTGAACAAAATGGTTAAAGGCATGTTAAGTGTAAAGGGTCACACCAAGTCTTACCACTTTGGTTTATAGAAGCTGTTTTTTTTCTTGAATTTGTTTTTACTGCAGTGCATACTACACATACTGTGCTCCGCATAAATGAGTACACCCCAAAAGATTTGTCACAAAACCTTTAGTTTTCTTTGAGAATTATTTTTTTATGGGATACTTTATAACATATCATGTTCTCAGTTAAGGAAATGTTCTATAAAACTCAGTTTTGTCCAAATTTTTGAAACTGTGCTTATGTTCAGTTTGATATTGATTAAAATCTTACTTTTTAAAGGGGGGTGCATTCATTTATGCTGAGCAGTATATATCCAGATTGGCTCTTAATGCAGAGACAGAGAAATGCATGTGTGTGGTCATTAGAACTTTCCTAAACCAACAAATCTAATGTTGGACTGGGACTTATGAACGGTACTGTATATGTGTGTGTGTCTGTGTGCTTCGTTCTTTTCTATTTAGCTGGTGCTCATTTAGATGATTATCTTACTCTTTGTAAACATTGCTACGTGAATGTTATTCAATTCGTTTAATGGTAGCTGTAAGTAGGTCTGTATTTTCTGAGGACCCATCCCTCTTCCAAACATTCACATATCAGTCTGAAAAATCTACCCACATTTGGCTTTGGTCTTTTGTTAATTTTGGACACTATAACCTGTTCATGTTTATTTATGTTATGCTCTAAACAAATGTAGACCTGACTAAGCCTCTTACGCTTTGCAGGTAATGGATCTTCTCCATGCCATGGGTCCAGACACGGTTGTCATCACCTCCTCTGATCTGCCCTCCAGACTGGGAGACCGCTTCCTTGTGTCTCTGGGCAGTCAGCGTCATGGTAGGTGACATGTACCTAATGTAAATTCACTTATCCTTAAGTTCAAAAAATAGTCTATTATTTAAAAAAACAGTAATAAAATATTGCTTGTCAGTATACAGTCATGGAAAAAATGTTTAGACTACCTTTGTTTTCTTCAATTTCTTGTTTATTTTAATGCCTGGTACAACTAAAGGTACATTTGTTTGGACAAATATGATAACAACAAAAATAGCTCATAAGAGTTTAATTTTCGAGCTGATATCTATCCGTTTTTCATGGTTTTCTTGATAATAACCAAAATCACATAAGTTCTTACATCAATATCTGTAGCACTGTACTGACAAAAACAGTGCTTATAGTCATTTCATGTTTTCTTTTCTGTCTGTTTTAGTCACATGATACACACAGGAGTTGGTACTTGATTGTGTAACCAATGTTTTTGTTGACAATAATATTTTTTTCCACGACTGTAGATGTCAAGTTAAAGCACTCGCTTTATGAATCTGTGTTAGGATTCATTTCAAGTTTCAGCTACAGTCGACAATATAACCAAACCTTTCAATTGTTATATTTTATCTCAACTCTGCTCTTCAGTTCGTCCAGACGGCAGCAGGACGACACAGAGAGTTCGAATAGAAGTTCCCAAGGTGGACGCTGTGTTTGTGGGGACTGGAGATTTGTTTGCTGCTATGCTTCTAGCATGGACACACCACTACCCCAATGATCTAAAGGTAAAAACACACGCACTAGGCAGCCTAAAGAGGAGGAGAATTTGTGTATGGTTTGTTCATTCATAATTCCATTTCAAAATGTGACGTTATTGTTTGGGTTTT
The DNA here is from genome assembly GCA_029814645.1 of Fowleria isostigma. NCBI lineage: Eukaryota > Metazoa > Chordata > Actinopteri > Kurtiformes > Apogonidae > Fowleria > Fowleria isostigma. The sequence continues at coordinate 32,969,149 of JAPTGZ010000008.1, forward strand.
ATTATTTTTTCCAACACCGGAAAGTGTGAAGTGGCGGTGTACAGTGATTTAATCAAAGTTTAATCAAAGTCATTTAAAGTGTCTCTAGTTTTATCTCTGGTGGCTGACCTCCAGCCTTTTACAGGTTTTATTACTGAGCTGTTTACAAATGGGTGACACAATCAGGCATGTTTATATTCAGGGGGAAGGTGGTTCCGCTGTCGTTTACAAAACTCTGAACCAAGTTAGACTCCAAGCTGCGAGCACAACCGGGGCTCTGAGTACCAGACACACTGTTGGATCAGCTGATCAGCTCGGGTGTTTCCTCGAAACTGGACCTGAGCTGATCAGTGACGGAGCTGATCAGTGAACCTTCAGGAACATTGATGTGTTCATCAATGGGGGGGGCCCAGATACAAACGCCTGGAGATGAAGCCCATGAGATAACCACCAAATGATCTAAAATATACCAGGATGTATATGGTTAAATATTCTAATCTGCTGTTGGAGTTTATGATCCTGTACATATGTTTGTGTCTCTGCTCATTCCATGACCTGATCCACCACTAATGTGTATTAATATGAAGATACATATGTAAAGAGTATTAGTACACAAAGGATGTTTTTAAATTTAACACTTAAACGAATCTGTCTGTTACAGACAGGAAGTTTATGACAGTACTTAACATCCACTGAATACAATATAGAGAAACACCACCGAACAACATATTAAAAGCTATTTTTCTAGTATGTCTTTCCACTGTAGAACTAAAAAATGGTCTGATATTTTATTTAAAGTTTAGGATTTTTCCGATTTTGTTTAAAAAAAAAAAAGAAAAAGGTAAAAAACAGTCAGAAATTTTGTTTTTCTGATTTTATTTTGAAACGGAATTACGAATGAATGAACCATACACGGATTGAGGAGGCATAAACTTCAGTTTTTATAATTTCATTGTTTGTTTTTATTACTCTTTCTGTCTCAGACGGCCTGTGAGAAAACTTTTTCAGTGATGCACCATGTCATCCAGAGGACCATATCTTATGCTCATGGTAAGTTCATTTCTAGTTTGCACATTTTTAAATGTTAATCGTAGGACCAGTATCTCATAAGATGATCGGTGGGACTACCCTGTTTTCTGAGTGCATCATATCATTAACACAACATGCTTTCTATGCCGAAAACAGCAAAAATCTAAATAAATGTGAACCCTTCCTCTTTGTGTGTCTTACCCATCCCCATCTCTCCTTTAGAATTGGCAGGTCCTGGTCGGAGGCCCAGTCCGCCCCAGCTGGAGCTGCGGATGGTTCAAAGTAAAGCGGACATAGAAGACCCTGCTATAGTTACGGAGGCCACAGTCATATCCTAACATTACCCACCCATAAGACTCATGCTAACCTCGTTTCCTCCACCCATAAACCTCTCAAATCCTGTATCGCGGTAAATCTCTCATCACTGTAAACCTTGAGCATCATTTCCAAACTTCAATACCCTCTCATCCTGACCCCTTTAGTATTGTAACCCCTTTAGTCCTTTTACCCTGAACACTTTATCCCTTTAAGTCTTTAGTGTCCTGTCCCCTCCTTAAACCAAACCCAAGTCCTATTTCCAGGACCCTGTTTTGGAATCAGAGCCATAGATGGACAGAATGTTTGTTCAGATTACACTCCAATCATCTTCTCTAACAGGATGATGATCTTATTACATATATTCCCAAATCCAGAATAGGTGATTTTATTCATCATATGAAATGTGTAAAAACAACAAAGTTAATGGAAGGCAACCAAACCTCAAGTTTTTATTGCGGTTGTAAAATATTGTAGCAAAATTTGAATTTGAATCCAAATTTAGAAAAATCCTATTCCTTCATTTTCTTCTTTGAATAATATTAGAACATGTCAAATTTTAAGGTATTGTTGAAATGTGTTTTCCCTTTTTTTTTTTTACATTTTAGAGGAAAACAAAGAATGTCATGAGGGAAAAATTGAAAATAAATAAAAATTGCAATGACACCCTATGTCCTCCAATGATAAAGTTAGAGATTGAAAGTATAATATATTCCAGTAAAAATGGTTAATGTTATTTATTTTGCCAACTAATGATATCACATTTTATCACATACATTTCCAAACATTTAAGTTATTTGTAATTTTCTAATATAAAAGCCTATTTCAGTCAATCACCTGTCACTGGCAACATATCACATTTATAGGGAAATGACCCATAAAATAGAAATGAGACACACAAAATCACACATGATAATACAGAGGTATTTGCAGCACTGTTTTTATTAGTTGCATATGCTACTGTGCATCATACAGAAAGAGTAATTGTATTATATTATAATTATATTCCATATCAGCTAGTGTATATGGAGACAATGTTAATAGCTAACCTACCTTCAGATAAGTCAATTTATTTACTTTTTAGTTGGCTTCAAACATTGCATCAGCTCCCAACAATGTCATTATAATAAAATAACTTAAGTGTAGCTGTAATGTGATGCATTTTGTTTAATGCGCAATCATGTCCCAAGATCCTCAAAGCAGAAAGTACATTATGTGTTTTTAACGGTCACTACTTAGAGTGAAAATAATGATGCTCACACAAAAAGTACTAAAAATGTGCATAACTCAATAATGTTTCAGTACAACATTGTTTCATGTAGTGAATTGTAGTTCCATTTGCTTCTACTGAATGGTAATACAATGCTAAAGCTGTTCAATCAGAGTAATTGCATTGATAAAACAATTTATTTTTGCGTTTGGATCAAAACACTGCAGCAGAGTGCAGAAATTGTTCATAAGTGAAACAGAATCTATTAGTAGCTACATTCAACCTCCTCAAAGTATCAAACCCATACTTAAAGAAATTACACCTGTAGCCTTGTGGCCCACCCTTCTGTTACTGTTTTTATTGCAGCCTAATGTAGCTGCAACTGAAAAGACAATAAGCAGACACTATCTATCTATGGCTCTACCCCTACCACTATTTCAACTCCCTTCCTGTTTAACAGCAGTGATGTAATGGTGACCAAGTCTACTCCCTGAGACCCCTTGAAAATATAACAAAGGAAAAAAAAAAACGCACAATGTATAGTTGATGTATAGATGTTGTACTATAACTGTATTGGACCATCTGTATGATATCTTCTATCTGATCTGTCTCTTGGACCATTGTGTTGATGCTACTGTACTATAGACCACATGCACTACAATATCACCCAAACTAGACACATCTGGGCCGGTTCTGGCGCTCTGCAGGCTCCAGTCGTTGTCACCTGGTAGTTATAGGTTAACTGTGTTATAGTCTTAGTATAGCTGAACTTCTTTCATCTCAACAAAACAAAGAAAAAAAAATCGACAACCTGATCTGTCCAAGCCGTGTCTGGTCGATTTTTCTAGCAAATCGGCTGCATCAGAGCCAGAATCGGACCACATTATGCCGGGTGGTTACCGGCGCAACTCTGGCCCAGAACCCTATATCTGAGAACTGTACCACTGAATTTCCTGGAGGCCTCGACAAGCACTTACAGAAATGTAAAATGAAAAAGCGGACCTATAGTTTTTATCATTACAGGATGTTTCTCCATGTCCAGTAGCAGCTCTGTACTTGTTTGTTGATGAAAATGTGTTTTTGGTTTACTTCACACTCCACTGTGGACACAATGACTCAAATAATACCAGACTCAAACAATATCTCCACATATGCACCAGACTGCTTAGAATTCTTCCATTTTAATAAAGCAAGCTGTATATCTGACCTAACCTGCGAAGGTTTACCAAATAGAAAAAAATATCAGAGGAAGCATCAAACAAAATACTGATATTTAAAATATAGAATTTCGGCTGTCACATTTTCCTATCTGACTGGCAGTCCAAATATTTTGAAGTTGTCATAAAGCAACTGGTCAGATACAGAGATGCAGAATTTCTTCTAGTTTTTGTTTTGTTAGTGTATTAGCATCACATTCCAGCCTGTGTTAACTCTGTTTCTTCAAAAGATAAGTAGTCACTTAATGTTCAAAATGTAGAAACATATACATATAGAAAAGCATATTGGACAAAAAGAAGACTCTTACTAATGTTATTTGAAGACAGTTTTGGATCTTTAGGTCTTATTGCATTGCACTGCCTGCTGGAACCTCCAGGTGTCATCCTGCCAGTGGTTGGTGTAACTACACTGATGCTAGCGAAGTACTATTGAAAGTGTTTACTTATTTTTCTGATATATCCAAATTGGATCTCATTTCCTCTTGTTGCAATAACTTCAGAAAGGCCCTCCACTCTTAGTCCATTTTTGTTTTTTTATGGTTAGTATTATCCAGACAGGTCGCTGCACTGACCGTACAATTACCTTAGAATCATCTTTTAAACTAAGACCGTCCTGAGCAGTTCATTAAAAAACAATGGAGAAGGTTCCTTTAATATAAAATTACCTGTGACACCTATGATGGGTGTTTATCTTTTACAGAAACAGATTTTTTTTTAAACTATTTTGTTTATTGGCACAGATGTATTTGGAGCTTTAAAGCAGTCACTGAAGTCATCAGCAGTCAGCCTACATGAGTTCATGAAGCTTTTCTTTTCGAGTACAAATTCAGAATTGCCAGAAAGGCTGAACACAGTGGAGTGTGACAGAACAGATGCGAGATGTGATGAAACGCGACAGTGGTCATGAGCCGGTTTCAACCAATGATGTCGCAAGAACTCAGCATGTGCCTTAGCCCGCTGAGCTACATGGGCACCACAGGAAATGAGATTTTAATGAGATTTAAAAACTTTTATGTTACCTCAGAGTCTCTGGATAAAATCTTGATTTAATGTTCAGTAATACTTTAGCAACAGGAAATAATAAAAAGCTGATTTTATTTGGCAAAAAAACAAAACAGAGGCCAAAAAAAAAAAAAAAAAAAAAGGGGGAGGAAAAAAATCCAAATGTTGTCAGTGTCCCATCTGGATGTAAGGTTCTGGGCTCCCAGTGTAATTCTGTACTGCTGTTGTTTCTCTATGGACTGTACTGTGATACTGCCTTAGGAACCTAACATCACAACACCACAACACTGCTCACTGAGGGAAAGGTGGAGAGGAAGAAGGAGAGGGAAGGGAGGATGGAAGGGAACATGAGATGTCTTAAATGTAGATACACAAAGTTCATTGGATCCAAATTTAAAAGGAAATCAGAGTATTACAGCCCATAAAAATAGTTTTCAAGGCTACCAGTTATTTTGATTATCAGTTACAGTTGGCCTATAAAGTAAAAATATCCCCACAGACCACTTTTCTCCAACAAACAGTCCAAAATCCAAAGATGTGCAACTACAATAAACAAGCTAAAAATAGAATTGCTTAATAAATCATCCAAAATAACTCATTAATTATCAAAATATTTGATAATTGTCTGTCGAGTGATTTACCAATTGTTGTAGTGACCAAAATCTTCCTTTTCATTTATTTATTTATTTATTTTTTTTGACATCTTGAAAATATGAACAAGAGTGTCAAAATAATGTTGAGGAAAATGCAGGCTTGTTTTTTGGGATTGCAGTCCTTAACATTGTTTTTTTTTCTTTTGTAAAATTCTTCTGTGCCACTGTAGCATTGATTGTCATATCAGTAACAGACCACCGCGTCTGTGCACTTGGCCAACCAGCTTTCAGTTCCACTATATTCAACGTGTGCACTATCCAATCCTCTGCTTCCTGCTAACAGACCAGTCAGCCGTTATTATCGGGTCAAAATGTGTCTACCTTGTTGTGTCTGTGTTGTGAGTGAATGAGTGTGTAAATGTGCGTCTATAAACGTCCTTTATGGTCACAGGGTTTTTGTGTGCGTGTGTGTGTGTGTGTGTGTGTGTGGGCATGCGACATGACAGTTTAACTCCTTGAAAAGTAAGTAAACTAAAGAGGAGGAGGGATATATATTAAAAAAAAAAAAACAAAAGCTGAGGAAACAGCGTTTAGGAGGAGGGGAGGGGAGGTGAGGTACGTTCGAGAGGACAATCATAGTGATGTTACGCAGTGTTGCACACACTAAAACAGAGGACGGTTAAGGGTTCAGGGGCTGAATTTTAGGCCTTGATGCCTCGCCTTCATGTCCCCTCCTTCTCTTCCTCCCCCTCCACTCACCCACTGCCATTTCTATAACTGTCCCTTAAATCTGTCCTACTCACCCACCTCCTGCAGTGCCAGTTTCGTGTCTGTATTGCTAGCTTTTAGCCTCTCCATGCGTGTGTGTGTGCGTGTGTGTTTGATGGTTATACTGTACCCTGGTTTCCCCATCCCATAGCTCCATTCCTCCTTCACTGTCCCTGTGCTGGTCACAACCCGCCTTTATCTCCACTTGCTCGCTGCCTTGTCCGACTATCCCTGCGCTCTTTGTGTCTAAAGAAAACGCTGCTGTAACCTATCTGTGCTTTCAGTATCTCCCCTGGCTTTTAACTGCTGCGGTTAGCTAGTTAAAACATGCTACATGCCCTGTACTATTTGGACCCGGATGCATCAGCTACTTGTATATCTGTGTCTAAGTTGCAAGTATCAACCTGAACCAGATGTCACCAAAAATGTCAGCGCTTTTACATGTATAAGGAATGTGTAGTTATGGGTCTGATGCATAGACTGGGTATAAAAGTAGGCAATTAGGCCCATTCCCAATTGACGTCTTAGCCCCCTCCCCCTTATCCCTACTCTTTGGCCCTTGCACTTGTCACTATCCGTTGAAACGGAGTTGCAAGGGGTTAATGGTTGTATCATTCCCCTATGAAAACAGACCACCCTTCATGACCTGTTATGTCATCAGCAGTCACTGATGTCGCTATAAACAGATGTCACAACTTTATTTCCGAAAGAATTCACCAAGCCATCAGCAGCTGTAACTGTCTGCATGGAATTTGGTTATCTATTTGCAGCTATCAACCACAAACCACAGAAATGCGATCTATAGTACATTGAAATTGTATTAAATGATTGATCAAATGATTAAGTTATTTACGAAGAAAATACGTGCTTAAGTGTGGTTTTTTTTTTGTCAAACTGCTACACTTTTTGCTGTGTTTACCTCCATCTTGCTGATGATTCAAACAGAATTATGGGAGATTTCTCTTACCCATCTGTTTGTAGTGTGGTCTTGAAAAATCTCTGTTTCCAGGGTCAAA
>JAPTGZ010000008.1:33049300-33061959 GCA_029814645.1 Fowleria isostigma
GGGAGGAAACCGGAGTACCCGGAGAAAACCCACGCAGACACGGGGAGAACATGCAAACTCCACACAGAAAGGTCCCGTCTTGCTGTGAGGCACAAGTGCTAACCACTGCACCACCGTGCTGCCCTGAATAACAACATAAATGTCCTTATTAATGTAACCTTTTGAAAATTACTAAATACTTCTCTACAAAATATCTATGGGATGATTTAATGAGTTGCCAAAAAAGCACAAACAAAAAAGAAAACATAGAACATTTCCAATTGTTATTTTTTATTTAATTTTTTTTCTTTTTTTTTTTTGGTTTGGGTGAGCCTTATGTTTCTCTTGAATGGCACCATAATTTCAAGATTTTTCAATTTTCTACCAAATAACAATGTAAATGCTCTTAATGTAACTTTTTGAAAATTACCAAAGACTTTCCTACAAAATCTGTGTCGAATGAGTTAACATTAGTGGTTATATTGAAAAGGACAAAAGCCCTGGCTCGCATTGGCTGAAGTGGGATGATAATCCACCGGAAATATGTATTGGATCATAGGAAAGTATTGATCTTGTTGATTAGATAAAGGTCTCAGAACCTGGTGTAGCAAATATGATACAAATGGTTTTATAGGGATAAGAATGTTCAGGCAATGAATGTCCAGTATAGAGAAAAAGAGACCTTCCATGCAGTGTGTGTTTGTTTAATTGATTGAAAGTTCATCATTGTCATTTTATGCCAGTCTGACATTTCTCGAAAGTGAAAAAAAAAACTACTTTAACGTATTTTTTTTTTATTGTAGGAATTGTTTACCTATTTACATGGCAATTTTTGATATGTTACAGTGCTTTTGACAACAAAACAAATTGCTAAATCAATCTGTACTCTCCCAATTTTGATTTACACACATTTTAGGTGTGTTTTCACAATTTATTTAACTTTTTTACAAACCACATCACAGTGTTCCAGTGCAGAGTCCTTATTCTAGTGATAGTTGCACATTTTGACATTCAACACATGGGTTATGAAGTTCCTAAAAGGTGATTATAAGCAGATATGTCAAAAATGGACATTTACAGACCACCTTTATACCTTTAAGTACATATAGAATGATTAATCTGATGTTTTATCAACTCCCTGCATTTTCTGAAAGTGACTAATGGCTATTGTAGGGCCTCCCCAATGGAATTATTAAAATTATTAACCCATACCAAAAAAAAATTTATTATATCTCAATCTTTTAATGTTCAGTTCCATTTTTACTGACTGATTAGTGAACTTGATGTCCAGTGACAAAGTTTGTAATGGATTAAAGGTGGTTGTTTTCCAACAGCATCCAATATTTTTTTTCTGCGATTAGAGATGGTGGATCATTAGTTGGCTTTTTTTATTCCAAACTCTTCTTAAAAATCAATTGATCTTTACTTTTAAGCTGACTATCATAAGTCTTTGTAAAGCATAATGCAACTTACAGTAAAAATACATCCAAAAATGATCGGTCATAAAGTTATGATGTTCAATGCTGTGACGCAAAGTCAACTTGTCCATATTGACACAAATATTCTGTTACACACCCCATTACTTCTGTAACCACAGAAACAATTAGGTGATTTTGGTTAATATTAGCCAAACTATGTTATTCTACTGATTAGAGACGTATCATTTTCGGAGTGAAAACATTAAAAATAGTTAACAGTGAGTTATCGTGGGATGAAATACACCACACAGCAGTGGAAAGTCTCTTCTTTTTATGTTGATCTTATAAACACTCTCTCAATTTTGGTTTGTTTGGAGCCACGCTGTCTTAAAAACAGCTTTTCTCACTGCTACACATGACTGACTATCCTCTGCAAACCCCTACATGTGCTTTTTCTGAGTTTCTATCTTTCTGTTTTTCTCTCCCGTGCACATGCATTACAAATATTCCCATATTCTCTCATCCCTATGGGCCCACCAGCAGTCCTCTTGGGTGGTCTGACACAACCCGTCATATGCAGACAGCCAGTGGGCATCAGTTTAGTAGAAATGTCAGACAGTTACTCTCAATACCACACACACACAAACTCACAAAAAAAGAGTGTGGAACTATTTCTACATTGTGATTCCACACATGCATATCTTAATGATAACTGGATGATGCAGTAGAGGAATCTCTTTCTGAAGTGAGTGGAAAACCTTCAAGTTGCACTTTGTTCTTTTAATTGACAGGCATCGGCAGCAGTTGGTGTCAGATATGATTGATTAAACCCTTAAAATCTTCAAAGAAAAAGCACCAGAAAAAGATCTGGCTTTGAAAAATCAAACAATTAAAAGGTATATAGGAAGACCCGACTTGCACCTGCATATCCTGAACTGGTATTTCCCCAGAGACTGGTGTTGTGATCTGGGCTGGAAAGGATCACTCACAAAAGTTGCCCTAAAGTGTCTTAAACCTCAAAAGTACAACAGTCCTGTAGTCAACAGTATCCAGTGGGAAGGGCTCTTGTGAGAAATGGGCTTGGTTTTCTGTGTCAGAAGCCATAAAACAGAGCGTGAACAGAGGGTAAGCTGTCCTGGCTCCTTTGAAAAGAAAGAAAAGGAAGAGGGCTAAAACGCTCACAAGTCAAAGGGGGCACAGTGATAGGATGAACTAAGTACATTAGGGACAAAAGCACGGCTTATCTAATGGTGTACTTGAGAGATGTCAGGTGCAAACTGCAAACTGGGAGGAATGCAAAAACGAGGCTTGTCTCTCACTGACCCGCTTAGTGAATAACAAACATGTTGTTTCAGAAAATAGCCGTCTCTGGCTTCAGGTCTGATGTGGTTTGAAAGGCATCTGGGAAAGTGCATTGACAACCTGCACCAAATGCCAGTGAGAAACTGAAAACTACCAGCATCACCAGAGGATACAGTGGCAGCAGCACAGGGCCTTTATGACAGGGCAAGGAACAAACCCTTTGTATACAAGGTCTGACAGTATCAAGATTCAGCCTCCTGAGTGGAGAGGTTTAGGTAGTGTGGATGTGGATATAGATATCCATACTTGTATGCAGATACACTTGATGAGAGCATCATCATTTGCAGAGGAAAGCAATGTGACAAGGTGTATTCAATAACATTTAGAGATAATTCAGATTCATCAAGTCATATTTGTCCTGATAATGTCTGTACACAATACAGTATGTCACAGTTAAGGCTCATTTATGCTTGTTTTACGTATGAAAATAAGTATGTCTGTTTCTAACACTGTCATACATCACTACCTTCATACTTCCATGCATCCTGTACATTCGAATGAGTGTTTTTCAATCTATTTACCATAACGCACTGCTCTTAATTACCATACTGGTCAAATACCATGAAGAAGAATAAAGTATCTTGAGAAGAAGAAGAAGAAAAAGAAGAAGAAAGTCAACAATAACAAACAGGTTGACAACAGAGGAGGTTTTATTAATGTGGATACTAATGTTAATATCAAGAAGGGTAGTTGTTATAAATATGTTAGTAGTTTTTCACTAACTCACACAATCGCTCTTTAAAAGAAGCTATTTATGGAAATTATTCTGTTCAAATCTCAACACTGCCTCTACTGCTTTCGGTGGTACTGCTCTGTTTCGTCCGTCCGGGTACACATCTGCAAGCTCCCGGAAAACGGACAGAAATGCCCACGTACTGTATGCAGGGGATGGACAGAACGCCCCGTCTGTATCCATCTAAATCTTTAGCATAGAGCATAAATGAGCACTTAAAGGTATAATATGTAATGTTGACATTTAACAGCAGGTCAAGTAACGTTATTTGGCCTGAGCCACATCTGGCAGATTTTTATCTGTAAATGGTAGAGAAATCTAAATTTCCTATGATTCCAAGCAGATTATCAAACTACATGGTTTGTCCATTGTAGAACTTACACAGGGTATGTGAGAAACATAAATGGACATTGTGATCGCTTTCATAAAGTGAAGCCAAGAGCTCTTGATCGCCCCCTGGTGGCTGGCTGTGGTATGGGTCACAAATCCCACCCACTTCATTAAAAAAAGATGGCAAACTTAAACATAATTTTTCCCAAACATGATTTTGATTTTGTTAGTTAGGTTTCATGAGACCAATTTGCATTCAAAGCATCTTCTTTCTGATACGTTTATTTTTAATGATTTGATGTCATAAAAATGGGTGATTGACAGATGTGACGACCAATCACAGTCCTCAATAAATCAAACATGTGGCCAGGAATCAGTCAGGGGTCTTTTCTTCTTGTGAGTGCAGGATGTTGGTTTTATAATTACATAACAGTAGGAAACATCACAACAACATCACATGTTTATGTACAGTTTGTGGCTAAAAGTACCACTGCAGGTGATCTATATGTTCAGTTTCAATATCAAGGGAAACCTGATCTTACCAAAGATTTATGACAACAACTGACAGGACAACCAGATGCCAACTATCTACAAACATATCTGTCTTGACTTGCTATTTGCTTGTTGGAGAAAAAAAATGTGCTAATTGGATGTGCAGTCATGTATAAAGCAACCAAATACTCGATCTTCTACCTACGCTAAACAGGAGACATTAAGTAAGCTGGATCAAATCCCTGTGATTCACAAGGTATTTGGTGATTCATCAAGACTGGAAAAACCCTGCCCTCTGGTATGAGATTCAGACAGCACCGGTCCGACATTCCTGATCAAATGGGTGAAATCGTCTCTGATGCCATGACAGAGCAGTTACAGCAGTGTTGCAATAACTCATCCTACAGGGAACATAATCGGACATCAAGTGTCACAATAAAATATGGCCATTGTATGATTTTACAAACATGGTGGTCCAAGACTTTTAGAGTGAACTTTGTGATCTAACTCCAGTATATTTTATAGTTCGAGGATATAAAAGGTCACAGAAAGTGGTTTGACTTAAAATTTAATAAATACATTTAGTAAGTTTTTACATTTGCAAACACTTTTCTGACTTAAACCAACTCTCAGTGTCATTTCCTTGACCTTTGTGCTTTCAGTGCTAAACTAACCATGAAAAGTTTATAATAATGTTTCTGGGATACACAGGTAAGGCTTATTGTACGTGTGGTTAAAGGTTAATCTGTTTGCTTAAGTGTTGATGTGATGTTTATGTTGTAACTCTATTTAACTAACTCCATTTCTGATATACTGGCTTGGTCGCCTGCATCCATGACCACATTAGGGAAGGTCTCTATTTCTCCTGACAAACTGGATGCATATCTACTTCAGTGTGAAAACAAAACCATACCCAGCTCCTCACTGAATAAAATAGAAATAGCGACAACATTGATTAGCTTTCACAAGCTAGTGCTAAACAATGCACCATGCTAATACGTAACACAACATTATGAATGTAAAATGTATGGGTGAAATGAACTTGAAAGATTGTAATAGAAATATACTCATATAACATAAGAAATGACAGGATGTTGATATTAACAGCATTAAAACATTGTTTTTAATGGTATTATAGACATTTTGTTGGTTCTGAAATGTTGACATTATACTAGGGCTGTCAAAATGAACATGTTAACACAAATTAACTCATCATCATGATTAATATTAGAAACTTCAATGCAATTAACCCATCTACAGTGCAGAATGACTGAACATTTCTGGCAATGCATTTTGGGCAGTTTGTTCAAGTAGAGTTACTGTTGTACATGCGGAAATGGGCAGTTGATCCAGTAGTGATAGACAGCAGAACCAACCCATAACGACTGAAGACACTAAACAGCACGTTGGCCCTCTGGATGGAAATATGAGTACAAAAAACAAGACACAACAGCTGTTTCAAGTTGTTTTGTTGAAACTGTTGAAGGTATTTAATAAACATGTTAAGTGCATATATATTCCCTTCTTTCTTGAGTCTGTCTGCTCGTGCAAAATGAAAGGCGATTAATTGTAGATTAAAAATTAATGATATTTGATCGTGTCTGTGTAGGTTCTCATTTGTCCAGATTCTCCAGATGAATCGAGAACTACCAAGAAGATATTTAATCATGATTCATTTAAATTAATCCATAGCAACCTATGATTAATCTGATTAAAAATGTTAACTGTTACTACATTATACTGTCCAAGATTTGGAGAATTGTAACTTTTGCAGCTTTTTTATTCTGGTGAATGTGTTCTTCAAAATATTAAGTCATTCAAAGAGATGGATATGTTCAAGTCAATGACAGCCCAGTGAGGGCCTGATCCATCCCAGTGGGGGTTTTCAGGTATTAAACTGATGACTAGGCCTGAGGATCATTTCCCATTTACAGAATGTACACTGGGCTAATGTTGTCAGTACCTGTGACTATCACTCATTCAGATCTTTCCTGTGCGTCATTCATCACAACTGTGGCCTGAGTCCAGAGACATTTAGGCTGCTGTTTGGACAAGCACTTTTTGGCGACCTGGAAGACCCCAAGGATCACTTAGCAAAGTGTAAAAATTGCTCCCAGGTACAAAGACAGATGTGGTTTATAATCACAGTCACATGAAACTGAAGTTGCGAAATTAAAAGCTGTTACAAAAGGAACGCTCATAGTTCCCGTCCAAACTGTGAATGTGAACATTGCAGTGATGCTTCCTAAGAAGTTCTGTGTACGGAAAAGTCAGAGTCATCCTCACCCCCTTCTTGAAAAGCTTACAGAGCCCTAAACAAAAGCACATGTGCTGTAAGCAATCCAATACTTCATTCACGGGAATATCATGTGGTAACTGCTACTTTGTCACAAAACCTTTAAGAAGCTGCCAATATAAAGTTCCCCAAAAGTTTGGTGTGTGTGTGTGTATGTGGGTGGAGTGGGAGGGCATCCCACACCAGCAGCCTCTTAGGTCTAATAAAGCCTCCACAGCTTACCACATCCAGTACAATCCATATAGTTTACACGGGAAAACAGATTTTACAGCAACAAGCCATCAAATGTGATGATGTGTTGCGTGAGGGGAGAAGTGAGTGCTCCCTCTGAGGTCAGATTTGTTTTAATCAACATTTATTTAACACAGCTTACAAATTAACATCACAGGGAAAGACAAGACTGTTGAGTGGAAGATGTGAAAGGAAAGAATGAGCAGAAAGGGTGGACCCTTTTTCATTTTTTTTTCAAGTAAAAAAAAGGCCTTTTTAAGATTTGAAGTTAGATTTACGGCTGTGTGTGCATATGTGATGTCAGAGTTAAAAACTCCCAGCTTTTTAGGGAGATTAATTCTAAATGCCTTGTGGGAGTTGGGGGAGTTAACGGCGATGGCGGCAGCTCAAAGAATGTGAGTGTGTGAGGGTGGACGAGAGGGTGGGTGTGTATCAGAGGTAATGTTTGAGGTGCTTTAACAGTAAATGGCCTTTTTACAGATCTCAGAGTGTTTTACAGAATAGGGTGATGAAGTGTGAAGAGGACTTGTGTGTGCACACATTTATGTAAGTGTGTAAAAAAAAAAAGGAGGCATATGTGTCTAAAACTGAGTCTGGCCTGATGTGTTTTTGCTCCACATTTATACTGACATGATAGAACTTGTTGTAATTATCACTTGAGAGCATTTAGTCTTGTTTTCACTGAACCACTGCAATGGAAAGCAGGAGCTGTTCCAGAGAACAGTTGGAGCCGTCCTGTTGTTGGACAGCAGCTCTGTTTCCCTCTGATTATTGGATAATTCAATCTTTGGGAAAGCAGGGGCAAGATGTGCGACGTTAATAGCCCATAAAATTTCACAACGTCAAATTTATCAGCATGTCATACAGCAGCCCCTGAGCGTTTTTGCTTAACCTCAAACACCTTTAAAAATCACCCCTTCTGGCAAACGGTGCATGTTGTTTCATTTGTGCACCATTCTCTCTGAAACGTAGTGTGAAATACAGCCATCACTGTCTCAAACACAACCTCAGGACAAGTGGGAGTGGTAGTGTTACTCTTTCAAAGCAAGTCCAAACACAAAACTGATAAGAAATCAAAGAATCCAACACAGTCGAACCTTATATTCTGTGGATTTCCATCCGTATTAGGACATGAAATATTTCCATGCTCTGGCTATTTGCGCCACTCCCAAGATTCTCCTCTCATCGCTCTCATTGTTCAGGAGGAACAGTGTTTTAGTTATGCTGACACTTACTAACTGATTTGTGAGTTTGTTCCACACTCTTCTAAAGGTCGGGCAGAGTCTTGGCGTTCTTGAAAATCCGTCCGGTGTGCCAGCTACATTCTCACTTTGCTCTGAACAATAATAATCCTTCCTGTAAAATAACTAAAAATCTATCACTCCATGTTTTTGTCTTGTCAGTAACCTGGCTTTTGTTGGCCTTGAACTCAAACTGGAAGGGAGGAAGGAACAGAAATTCCAAACACAGACACTGTGAATTTAGTTAAAATGATGCAGAGATGATAAAAATCAACAAGAAGGACGAAAACAGTGTGAGAAACAGAGACTCGTACTCCAGTGTCACCCAGCTGAGCTGCAAGAGTGATTTATAGCAACCCCTGTGTCCCTTTCCATCATGAGGTAAACGGAAAGATCAACACATGTAAGCACATCAGAGGAGGAAGCAGCTGGCCATTGGACAGGCACCGACCTCAGGGAGAATAATAACAACAATATTAAGCACTTACACGCAGGAGGCACAGTGGTTCTGCCCCCCCTCCGCCGCCACCTCCTCACTCCTCTCTGCCATCAAGATGTGATGGTAGGGAGGAGCCAGCAGAAAACCACAAGCAATAACAGCGCACTGTACAGCAACATGACACAAGCCAAAGAGCGGCGGGCTGCCTGCAGGACGCTGGGCTGATTTTCACTCCAGTCAGCTCTGGCAGGTTAGGAAGCTGATGAAATACTGTCACAGTGGTATGTCCATTAAAACTGAGCTGGAACCTATTATCAGAAATCTATTTTAAGATTACACATTTAACGTGTTATAGTCACATGGATGTTATTACTGGAGTTATTTTAGTTCTTGTGATTATTAATCTCTATTTATTTATTCACCAAAACACACCACACTCACACTACAGGATGTGCTCTGTGTACAATTACCACGTTCAATGACAATGTGTCCAGGAGGCTTCAACATAATACAGTCATGGAAAAATTATTAGACCACCCTATGTTTTCTTCAATTTCTTGTTTTTTTTAATGCCTGGTACAACTAAAGGTATATTTGTTTAGACAAATATAATAACAAAAATAACTCATAAGAGTTTAATTTAAGTGCTGATATCTATTTATTTTCCATGATTTTCTTGACAACCAAAGTTCTTATATCAATAGCTATGGCATTGTACTGAAAAAAACAACGCATTTAGGCATTCCATGTTTTCTATTGTTTTAGTCACATGATACACACAGGAGTTAGTACTTGATTGTGTAACCATTATTTTTGATCACTTTTGATGGTCTAATAATGTTTTCTGTGACTGTACATTTAAGTACCAAAGACTCAAAGTTTGACCTCTTCAGACCCAGCGATATGTTTTTGTCCTCTGCAGGGGACAGGGTTTCACAGCTTTATATAGAAAACAAACAAAACCACTGCAAAGAATCCATTGTCCATGTCCACAGTCCACGTAAAGATACCAAAACCTTTACTTCCCTGGGTTTCAGGAGGTTAAGGTTCTGACAACCAAACCACTAATGACTACTTCAATCTGGACAAACAGCCACAGAAATGGACCTCACCATCCCATAAACAGGATGCTCACCATAGAAATATTACAGATGTATAACTTCACCCAGCAATCAAAGAAAAATAGAGAAAAGCAGCGTCCAGCTGGTGGCTTCATGTTCTTCCACCCATTCAATGTTTCGGGCAGTAACATGCCAAGGAATGTAGCAACGCACAAACAAAGGCAGAAAGGTGGACGGTTAGCTGGTACATAATAGATGTAACAGCAGCTTTGTTGGGTTTATTGAGAAAGAAAACCCTGTTAATATGTATGCATTTGGGTACAAGAAATTAATCCCATGTTCACCAAGTTTATGTATTTGGCTGGATTTTAACAGGTGTTAAAGAGGAGATTAGTTCAACAATAGTGGATTAAAGACATGACCATTAGACTAAAGAGGGCAGGGTAATAAATACTACCCAGTGTATTGACCTGTGGGGATCCATGGGGTCTAGATGTCATTTTTATGCTGTTGCATATTCGTGCATGCTGTACCACATTTTTCCAGCAGTCACCACCAAAGTATTCTGGATATAGTAATGTGTTTGTAAGGCTACTGTATTACAAAATTACTAATATCTCCCAAAATACTGGTCCTATCAACTTGCCGTTTTTGATAGTCTGTTCCTTGATCAAACATACATAAGTATGCCAAACTGCAGCAGTCAGGTCTTTCCTGATTTTGTGTGAGTCCCCAGACACACATACACACATGCGCACACACACAGAGGCCACTTGGCTTTTATAATATAGACTAGCGCGTTGACCCATGAGGGTCCACAGGGTCTAGATGTGGTCATTTTTATGCTGTTGTGTATTCATGCATGCTGTACGGCATTTGTCCAGCACTGACCACCAAAGCGTTCAAGATATTTTAACATCATTGTAAGGCTATTATATTCCAAAATTAGTAATATTTCCCAAAATATTGATCCTATTAACTTTCCATTTTCACTAGTCTGCTTCGTGACCAAAAATACATAAGTATACCAAACTGCAGCAGTCAGCTCTGTACGGATTTTGTGTGAATCCCAAGACACACAAACACACACAGAGGCAACTTGGCTTTTATAATACAGATGAATTTTCCCCTGTTTGTATTTTTTGTGCTTAAATTTGCATGGTGATTCATTCATACTATTTATTGAAGGCAATGTTGGCCGTATTTGTGGATTTACATTTACAGTGTTACTATATATATATATTTGTTTGTTTTCATTTAGGTTGTCACTTGACTGTTGTTTTGTCTGTGTGTGTGTGTCTGTGTGTGTGTATTAGTGTGTGTGTGAGTGTTGAGACCCCCTCGAAAACAAGACGGTACACCTCTAGAGGTTTGTTCTAATAAATTAGATTTCCCAAAGCTGCAGTGCCTGATAGTTTTTCTGGCATCATTAAGCAAAACCTCATTAATTCACCTATTTTCTGAACCACTCAACCTTTGAGAGGGCCGTGTGGATGTCGACACCTATCCCAGTTACCAACGGGTGAAGCCAGGGAACATCCTGGACGCGTCACCAGTTCATGTCACCACAGAGCCGACGTGTACACCCTTCACTCTCACATTCACACCTACAACTGATTCATATTAACCAGTTTACCTGTTATTTAAACCTACCCCAAAATCTAACCTGTGACACAGATTATGTCCAGTTGAAGACCCTGGTGTTAAAAGTCAGACAAAAAAAAAGTCTTTCACAAAATGTGGACTAAACAAAAATAACATGTTTATTTGCACAACTTGAATTGTCCAAAAATACTCAATACTTTTAGCTCCCGGGTCTTCAAGTACACATATTTTCAGACAGGTAGGAGGATGAAATGAATGACTGACTGCTGTATTATTGATCGCCAATCAAGTTTTATTACTCTTCTTTGTAGCTGTAAAAAAAGATGTTTTGAAAGGTGCCTTCTCTTTTCCACAGTGGTGTGAAACAACATTAGTATAGAACAGGGGTCTCAAACATGCAGCCGGGGGGCCAAAAACAGCACCGCAAAAGGTCCAATCCAGGATGAAAGTGCAAAAATTACACTAAAGACTTTAACAGTCACGGTTGGCATTTTTTTAAATTTCAGGTTCCACATACAGACCAGTGTCATCTCAAGTAAAAAAATAATAACCTATAAATTACAACTACAAATTTTCTTCTTGAAAAGTTATGTGAAAAATGTAAGTGAAAAAAAAAAGCATTATCTAGGCAAATATTTACATTTAAATTATCCTTTCACAATACAATGTGAATAAATACATAAATAAAAACAAATATGAACAACCTGAAACATGCAATTTTAACAATACTCTGCCTGTTACCATGTTTGTATAACATTGTGTTTAATATACATGTATAATTGAAAAGATGAGGCATAATATTGTCAAATTTCAACAATTTTTCTAATGAAATTTATTGTTTTTAGGTTATTCACATCTTTTTTTGTAAAATGTAAATATTGTCAGAATTTAATGAAGCTTTTTTTTGTACTAAAACAGAGAAAAACTTGGAGGTGCCATTATTTACAGGTTATCATGACATTTTACTGGTCTGGCCCACTTGAGCTCAAAGTAGGCTAAATGTAGCCCCTGAACCCAAATGATCCCTGTTGTAGGATATATAGGATATACAGTATAAGATATATATGATCTATAGGGTATATAAGTATGGGATATATAGGATATATAAGATATATGGAATAGGATATATAGGATATACAATATAGTATATATACATTTGGGATATATAGTATATACATAATAGGTTATATAGTATATACAGTATAGTATATATAGGATATATACATTTAGGGTATAAAGTATGTAAGTATAGGATATGTAGAATATACAGTATAATATATAAAGGATATAGAGTATAGTATATATAATATATATAAGTATAGTATTTATAGTATATACAGTATTGTATATATAGGATATATACATTTAGCATATACAGTATACAATATAGAGGATATATAGGGTATATAAGTGTAGGATATATATGATATATAAGATATATGGAATAGGATATATAGGATATACAGTATGGG
>JAPTGZ010000008.1:33062059-33085604 GCA_029814645.1 Fowleria isostigma
CACTTGGCTTTTATAATATAGACTAGCGCGTTGACCCATGAGGGTCCACAGGGTCTAGATGTGGTCATTTTTATGCTCTTGTGTATTCATGCATGCTGTACGGCATTTGTCCAGCACTGACCGCCAAAGCGTTCAAGATATTTTAACATCATTGTAAGGCTATTGTATTCCAAAATGAGTAATATTTCCCAAAATATTGATCCTATTAACTTTCCATTTTCACTAGTCTGCTTCATGACCAAAAATACATAAGTATGCCAAACTGCAGCAGTCAGCTCTTTATGGATTTTGTGTAAGTCCCCAGACACACAAACACATATGCACACATGCACGTAGAGGCCACTTTGCTTTTATAATATAAATTATGGGGATGAAGTTTTCTTCGATAAAATAACAAACATTTAGTACATTTCCCATCCATCCATCTATTGTATGAACTGTTTAGTACTTGAGAGTCTTGGAGAAGTTCCATAATTAAAACATTTGGCTATCACTGCAAACCTGGTGTGCAGAACTAGGCCTGCAGGTTGAATTCTGCACAAGCACAGTGATCATTGGCTCATTATAGCTCAGATTTGGGAAATGTTCCACTGTTTCTCATGTTTTTGTTATATCCTGATGATAAAGAATAGTTTAAAACTTCAATAAATACATTTTGTGCAGGATCAGTCTGATTCTGCTGGGAGGTGGTTATTTGGCAAATTCATTTTCTAAGCAAACAGTAATAATGTTCACTGTTACCACTGTAGAGGAGCAGAAGAGACACACTGACATACTTTAAATTGAGAGGACTTTCACCGACAATGACCTAGGCACCTTTACCTCGAAATCAATGTACCTTATCACACTATTAGCTAACAAAAGGATTCTGCTAACATCAATAAAGTGACACAAAAAAGCCTTATTACATCATGACACACCTTAAAACCACTATTAACCATCTTCAACCAGAGCAAAAATCACCTGTTTTCATGGTGATAACTATCATTGTGAATGGACATATATTTACATCTTTATCTTGACGCTGTGTTGGACCACAGTATCTGGCCCTGATACTGAGACATAGTGGTGAAGCAGTTGAAATCATCAGTCTGAGCACAGGTGGAAGACAGGAGCTTAGCTGGTAATAGGAGGGTTCAGGAGGCACAAAGGTGCGCCTCAGGTGTCTGCTTCTTTGAGTTATACACTCAACAAAGTGGGTCAGTTTTCATCAAGCGAACACTTTGATCCTACTTCCTTGCTGCAGCATGTTTTCATTTAACAGCATGTATATTCTTTCTCATTCACTTTAGCATTAAATCCAACAGCAAGTCCATGTTTGTGTTTCTTGAATCAATGTTTGACAGAAACAAACACTAACAGGAATTTCCTGAGGAGATGTTTTCAACGTATCCTCACATCTGAACGGCTGTATGTGAATCTGCACATACTGACAGCTGGGGCTTATTTCTCCAAATAAAAACGTCCAGATTGAGACAAGTGCAGCTCTAAAGTATTATCTTTAAAGGTCAAAATCGTGAAACCCCATCGTCCTCCACACCCGCCCTCCCAGCAGCGTCCTGTTGTGCACCCAGCTTGTTCTGTTCTTCGCATTCCTGTTCTTCACAGATCGATCCGATGCTTATCTGTCAAGGTGGTGAGTAATTCCTACCATCACAAAAGATGGGAGCAAACGGAAAAAACAACCACCACTGACATTCCAGAGATATTCCTCCCAAGTGCATTGCATCTTTGTGGAAAAATGTTATTGCATGCACACACTGCCTTGTTCGGAAAAGTACACAAGTTCTCTGTCACACAGGGCTTAACAGTCTTAATAAGACATATTTAGGAAAGATTTCCACCCAGTGTACACGGAGGGCATCCAGACAGAGTTGAAATTAGTCAGTCATGTAGGTGGTAATGTGGCCTGCATGACCTTAGCAAACCAGACAGGTAAACAGCCGTGGCGTGTCTTTTCATGTTCCATACTGCAGAGCATGAGTATCTAATTTAAAGATGAAAAATAAATAGGCAGCAGCTGAAGTACTGAAGGCTTGTGAAGAATCCATACAACATAAAACATATGTATCACTCTCCAAGAAGCCTTAAGTGCCTAAAAGTACACTTAGTTTACTCTCCAACTCTGTTCCACTGTAAATAGGGATCATTAAAAAAACACTTTTCATCGGATTCAACAACTGATTGGACTGCTTTTGATGGACGACCCTAATTTCCTGGAGGAAGTGATCTCACCTTTGCTGAAAAAAGGGGTAATATGCATACACAAGGCTACAACACGCCACTTGTGGGCATCTCCTGGTGGTAAACAGCAGTGTGTGTATGTTTGAGAGGTGGTGGAGGTCATGGAAATGCAAAGCATCATTAAGCTGTCATACATTACAGTACAGTAAAAGTTCATAATTTCTCTTGTGTGGCCTTGCTGGAGCAGGGCGCTGACTTCCCCTATGTGTCACTAAAACAACACACACTTAGGCTTCAAGTTCACGGACAGGGCCAAAGGGATTTTATTGCCCATTTGCAAATCTAAATGGGAACAAATCTAAAGGCAACATTTAAGAGGGAAAATATCAGGGTAAAGTCTATTATATAATTTGTGGTTTGTTTGGCTTTTAATCAGAATAAAGAACAGTGTAGTTTAGATATGCTGGTTTTTTTCTCCAGAATTTGGGTTGTACTTTGGAAAATTGGCTTCATTTAGTGCAGAGCATGTAGCTGATCTTTCTAATATTTGCCACACACCAAAACAACTCAGCAGCAGTGGAAGCCGTGACGTTGTTACAACCTGGCTCGGTCAACGCTTGTGCGCTTCTGTGGTTATTTAGTCAGTGTCAGCCTTTCATCTTCCCCTTTGCCCTACCTGACTCTGCATTCGAGGTTTCCTCCGCAAAGTGGTGAGTTAGCAGGGAAGGAGCCTGATGCAAGCGCTATTTGATATACTGAGGTTTTCCCCTATTGACAGTTAATGGGAATTCCTTTGCTAGCAAGATACGTAGCTGTGCAAAAAAGCCACTGTGGAAAAAAAAAAGAGGACGCTATTCTCTATCCAAGAACAATTGGCTCATTGTCATGAGTTAAAGGTAATGATAAAGAAACCAGAGACTGATGTAAACAGAGATTATACAAGTCTACCAGCAAAAATATACACCCCCATCAAGGCACGAGATGCCTTCCAGTTAAAACGACAGTCATTTCAAAGCCTATCTTTGTTTAGCCCAAGCACCGAAATGACATGCCAGTGAATGAATAAGTTCTACACCCATGCCAACACGCTCATGTGGTTACTTTAGCTGATATGCTGCCATGTTTTACACTCTAATAAAACCTAATTGGGTTCCAGTTCAGAGAAACACATAAAGCACCTCACACAAATCTTTGCCCCAGGTGTAAAATCAAATTCACTACTTTCACTGCAGCCCTGCGACCGCAGGTCTCACCACACACTCACTCACGCTGTTGAGTTCTTAATCACTCACTGCATCGTATGGCAATGCCTGTGTCATTACATTACGGTTTGGGCCGAGGTTATTACAGTTAACAAAAACTAAGAGTACAGCTCGAGGTGAGGACATAGGAAACAAAAAAACACAAAAAATAAGAAGAACTGCAATGAGAAAGGTGACAAAAATAAAATAAAACAGAACAGACCTGCTTTTTACCCCCAGTGTTAATGTTGCAATGGGTGAGTTTCATGGACACTCATGTCCATATGAGCCTGTTTTGTGTTTCTTAGTTAATTTTAGTGTCATCTTGCTCCGGAGTTCTGCTACACTAGCTCCTCATTACCCATCATCCACACACCAGTACACCACAGACTCCAGCACAAAACTTCATGTAAGCAGACAAACATGTGGATTTTACATATCGATGAAAACTAACATTAAAACTAAACCTACATAACACTTTTAACAAACAATGGTTTTGTAAATTAGAGCTGATGGCACATTACAGACCTATACTATCTTTAAACCCTTTAAAAACTAACACTGAATTATATTCCAAAAATAAATACATAAATAAATAGTGAATTCTTTCAAATAAAAATAAATGCACTGAACTTAAAAAAAAAAAAATCAAACTGACAGAGGTAAAAAAATAAAAACAATGAACATTTAAATACTATAATAACTCTCCTCTATTCACACAGAGTTTCACATTAAAACAAGGTAGATTATTCAAGTTCATCCTTGAACATCTGGCTCAAAGGAGAACACATGGGCACCAGTGTGTGAGTGAAACTCTCTGAACCACTTCTGAGAAGATCAAAGTGTGTGTCAAACACAGGAACACACCCACACACCCACACAGGCTTGTGCAGTTACAAAGAACACACATCAGTCCAGACCAGGGTAACATCTACCGTAGGGGCAAACACAGATCACGGCCCATTATTAGACAACTGTGTGAATGTTCCTGTAGCAGGAGGTCTCTTCACCCACAGCAAGAACATTTTTCATGTTTTGGGAGAATTTTGAACTCTGTCCAAAAACATCACGCTGCAAGCAACCAAAGAGTTTAGAAAACATGACATCACAGTCAGAAATACTGAGAAGCTCGCAATACATCTGGCAGCCTTGCATGGTTTAGCTGCAGACGAGTGTCAGAGAAATGGATGAACACTTCACCTTTGGAGCTCTGCTTATTGAGGCTCTAAAGTCATTAACCAGTGATTATTAAATACCTACACCCTGACATGTTCTCTGAGGCCAAAGAGCTACATCTGTCCAAGTGTAACAAAATGCATACTGTTCAGAAGGAAAAACCAAACAGATCTAATAAATATATACATTAACTCTTCATCCAGTGTACACATTTGTCAAATGATGGATCCTGTTCTTTAAAGCCAAATATTTAATACAATAAAAGATGAAAAATATCAAGCACAGCCATCTGTTTTGCACTTGTAAACCCTATTTTGTGGTTACACCTCTACTCCTGCTGACACAGTCCCATTTCTCTCCTGAGGAGCTTGTCAACACCACTTACTGAGATAAGAGGAACAGTCTCACTCAAGTTGGCATGAAGTGGTAAAAAATGAAATTCATGTTTTCACGGTGCTTTGATGATCATTTGGAAAGGGGGTGCAAATTTTAAAAAAACAAGCCTCAGCTTCTAATCTTACCTCTGCACAGGTTCTGCTCATCTGCAGTAAATCCGGGGGCACAGCGTATGGTCCGGATGGGCTGAGAGCCGCCACCACCACCACCTGCACCACCGCCGCCTCCACCTCCTCCTCCTCCTCTACTGCCTGGGAAAACTCGCGGAGGAGGCTGAGGCTGGCTTGGTGGTGCTGGAGGAACAGGAGGCACTAGCTCTGGCAGCGGCACCTGCTCCCCTTCCTTACTGATGTAGATGACGGCGCTCTTTGGTAGGCAGAGGTAGCCGCCAAAGTGGTTTATGCACTGCATCCCTCCTTTACAGGCATCATCTAACAAGGCACATTCATCTATGTCTAATACATAGAGAAACATGGGAAAAAAGAGAGATAAGTAACACAACATACCATTCACTTGATTAAATAGATGATTTAAAGCAGCTACACATGAAATCTGCCTGTGTACAATTTACTCAAATTTAAGTAAATTTTACTTTAGTCAGATAACATTTGGTCCCCCCATAAAAAGTAAAAGTTAGTCTTTGGGCAGAGCTTTTCAGAGCCAAATTTACTCAATATAGAGCCAAATTTATTCAACATAGAGCCAAATGTAAGATATTCCTTTATTAGTCCCACAGGGGAAGTTCCAGAAAATTCAATATAGAGCCAAACTGACTTTATGTAAAGCCAAATGTACTCAATATAGAGCCAAATTTACTTAATATAGAGCCAAATTTACTTGATATAGAGCCAAATGGACTCAATATAGAAACAAATTTATTTAATATAAAGCCAAATTTCTTAATATATCACCAAATATACTCAAAATAGAGCCAAATATATTCAACAGAGCCATATTTATTTAATATAGTCAAATGTACTTATTATAGAGCTAAATTTTCTCAATACTGAGTCAAATTTACTCAACACAGAGCCAAATTTACTTTATATAGCCATATTTACTCAATAGTCAAATTTATTCAATATAAAAACCACTCTAGAACCAATTTTATTCAACATAGAGAAAAAATAACCTCAATATACAGTATATCCAAATTTACTCAATATAGTCAAATTTACTCAATATAGAGCTAAATTGACTAATATAAAGCCAAATTTATTCAATATAGAACCAAATACACTTTAAATAGAGCCAAATATATTCAACAGAGCCAAATTTACTCAATATAGTCACATTTACTTAATATAGAGCCAAATTTATCCAAAATTGAGTCAAATTTACTCGATATGAAGCCAGATTTACTCAAAATAGACCCAATTTTATTTTCCACAGAGAAAAAAATGTTCAATATAGATCCAAATCTACTCAATATAGAGCCAAATTGACTTAATATGGAGCCAAATTTACTCAACATAGAACCAAATTGACTTAATATACAGCCAAATTTACTCTATATAGAGCCAAACTTACTCAATATAAAGCCAAATTTACTCAGTATAGCACCAAGTTTACTCATTACAGAGCCACATATACTCTTTATAGAACCACATTTACTCTTTTTGAGGAAAATACTTTTGACTGGAAAAAATTCTCAGTAATTTTTCCTGTGTATTTACAGTAATTGGACATTTCTCACCTCTGCACTGCTCTCTAACACGGTCATACTCATATCCTTCTGTGCACTGTGAGACAGAGATGAAAGTGCAACTGTCATCTGATGCAAACCATTAAAAATGAGCCAAAACGTCTGCAGACTACTTTAAAGGCGTCCATACATACATATTAATAAAACCTTATGTTCAAACTGCATTGAGAGATCAGATGTAAAGATACTCACTGTGTAGGACACAGGTTCCTCAGCCTCCTGAGAGAGGACGTGTGTGAAAAGCGCACAAAGACACACGCAGATCCCCAGCATGTCGACCAAACCTCAGGATGCACTATCAAGACAAAACGCAGAGGAACCAAATGGATCGAGAGCGCAAGAAGATCATTTTTGCTTGACAGGCCAACAAGTTTTAATACCAGTTATTACATCATTGATGGCATTGCTTAACGAGTCCCAACATCTCCCGCTGCTGGCGTGATGTTTATGTTGGCAGGGCTCCAGCTAAATCTGCGACCTCAACTGAGTGAAGTGTTTTTCTGCTGTTTTTCTCCAAAAGGATTAGTGCGTAACACGCGTAAAGGTCGTGCGTAAACATGTCCGTGTGCCAGACCAGGCAGTCTCGGGGGGTCACGTTGATTTTTAAATACAAGAAGCTTAATCCAATATGATTTGTCTTGTTTGTTTTGTGTTTGTTGTTTGTTTCTGGTGCCACATTGCGCTTCTGGAGAAAAAAAAAAAAATCCCCGCATCGGAAACAAGTGGATTTCAATCAGATTGTTTTATATGTTTTAGTGTCCACATTACTATTCCTATGGTGATCTGATAAGTATGTGGTGGCTTTGTCATCCTGTGCAGCCTTGGCGACGTACCTACCTGGAATTACCTGCGGATCTCCCCGGTGTGCAGAACGCAGCCGTGGAAAGTTTGCGTAAAAATCCGCCTGTGTGCGCAACAACAGCAGCAGGAGCAGCAGCTGGCCTTTGTGTTGCACACGGTGCGCTGGATGTTAGATGGGTGTCGGAGTGCAAGCAGCACTTCTGATGAACATGCGGTTCGTGGAGTATGACATGCTGGGGGCGGTGTACCGGGGCAGGTTGAGCTCCGGGTTTTCTCCCACCGGGGTGCAGTATCAGTCAGCTCCACTGGCTCCCTCTATAGACTGACGATCAGCCATAAAAATGCAAAAAAGGATGGCATCTATCACAGCTTTTAAAAGCTTCTGTGCGCTTTACATTATTATCGCAGACTCTGATAGGACATTCCTGTCACAGAGATGATTTCCATCCTTTGAAGTGAGATGTTACCACTTTGTGCGCATATGTAATAAACCCAAGAATTTACTGATGCAATTACTCATTATGGATTATCCTGTTAAACTTTAATAAAAACCTGCGTCCTCTATGGAACATTTAATGACTACAGTGCACTTTAAGACTCCCCTGGTGAGTCTGGGGTGTGATTTGTTACTATTTAGATTTTTTTAAGTGCAATTTAACATGTTTTATGTATTGTATATTTGGCAGATTCTATTTTTTTTTTTTTTTACATTGTATGGACCTGTACTATCATTAGTTTGACCTCTGTAAGATGGGGTTTTGTGGGTTTTCTTACCCTGTCATGCAGTGAAGAACCACAATGAACAGTGTAAGCCCAGATAGGTTGACTTTACCTAAAAAAAAAAAAAAAAAAAAAGAGGGAGAGAGAGAGAGAGAGAGAGAGAGAGAGAAGTGGTTGTCTAATTCTCTATTTATATTACTATTTATATACAGTGCTCAGCATAAATGAGTACATCCCCTTCAAAAAGAAAGATTTTAATCAATATCTCAACGAGCACAGGCACAGTTTTTTTTTTTTTTTTAATGGACAAAATTGAGTTTTATAGAACATTTCCTTAACTGAGAACATGACACATAGAAAATGTTGATTCTCAAAGAAAAGTAAAGGTTTTGTGACAATTCTGTTGGGGTGTACTCATTTATGCTGGGCACTGTAAATACCAAATCTTTCATTTTCTTTTACTTTTAAAATTTTCACTTGTTCTTTTTTACCTGTCTTTCTTTGTGTTACACAGTGTTGTTGTAAACTGTGAAGTTGTGCATGGTGGGATCAATACAGTCTTATCTGGGGAGAAAAAAGTAATTATTAATGAGCTTTTGCATAGTTATTACACTTAATTAAGTTCAAAGAACTAAATTCCAAGTTGATTCAACAATTTTTTTTTAGTAATAACAACTATGCAATGCAATTGATATTACAAAAGATTTTAAATTAAATGTACTTAAAAGTTCATTAATTACTACTTTATTTTTTAAGGCAACCACTTTTCTCAAAAATTGTTTTAAGTAAACTCAAATCTGGGCTTACAGTGTACAGTCATGAAAAAAATTGTTGGACCACCCAATCTTTTCTTCCGTTTCTTGTTCATTTTAATGCCTGATACAACTAAGGGTAAATTTGTTTGGACAAATGTGATAACAACAAAGATAGCTCATAAGAGTTTAATTGAACAGCTGATATCTATCCATTTTCCATGGTTTTCTTGATAATAATTGAAGAAAAAAAAAAATCCCATAAGTTCTTGCATCAATATCTATGGCATTGTACTGACAAAAACAGTGCTTTTAGACATTCCATGTTTTTTTTTTCTGTCTTTTAGTCACATGATACACACAGGAGTTAGTACTTGATTGCATAACCATTGTTTTTGATGACTTTTTATGGCATATTATTTTTTCTGTGAGTGTATATGTGTATATGTGAGCAGCAGGTGGTAAAATCCCATCATCTGTTGAAGACCTCTGTCAGCAACCACTACATTAGCCTCTAATACATTTCACAGTGTTTACAAGATGCCTGTGCTTTAGGAACATCTGTTGGAATTGGCATGGCTTTCTAGATTTCCCATGGGTGAAAATAGAGCAAGCGATTGTGTGCACGCATGCATGTATGTGTGTGCCAACAGCCCGCTGATACGAGGGGAAAAGAGGATGAACTTGGCACTGTCTCCTCTCAAGGCTGACACTGTGACCTTTCCTTAGAGGCCGTGGCTGATGGAGGAGTGCATATACAACATGATGGCTGGTGTGATATCCTGAAGGTGAAGTTTCCTTGACCAAAAAGATGCAATTCTCACCGAAGATACAAATCCAGTGTTTAAAGTCAAAGGGCTTTACAAGTTTAACAAATTTAGTTAAATGCTCAGCCATCATTGATCACTGAATAAAGATAATGGCTTAGCAAATGAATGTGAGAATCACAATTACACCCTTAAAAAAATAATTTTCTGTCTCTTTTCTAAAAGTTTATTTTACTTGGCAAGAGATTTAACAGATTTACAAAAAAAAGCAGAGACACACCGAGATAAAGAACTTGATTAATCAAAGCCTTTTTGACATAGTATATAGAGATTAATAGGAGAGTTTATCCAAGACTGATGAAAGAGGATGAGAGAACATTCCCCTCAGTCCTATTCCTCACTGGAACCAAATGAGACAGTTGTGCTTGCTAATCACAGAGGCGAGGCTGAGGTGGGAGGCTCCCCCCAGGGTGCATCTCAACATGTGAGAAAGTCTCCTCAGAAATGTTACTGAAGTCAAAGCAGATGATCCTTCTCACACCACCATCACACAGGCAAAAAAAATAAAAAAGTAAAAACTTAATGACACCAGAGAAAAGCAAGAGAATGATGTAAACGTGACGTGGAGTGACCCAGGTGTCCTATTTGGTGAATGATGAACATGGAGGAACTTAATGTACCAAATAACACAAATATATTTAAATGTCAGAGTGATAGATTGGACAATAGCTTAACATAAGTACTGCTTTGAGTTTCACAACATCTCTGTGATCATTATAACCTAATCCCTGAACCCACAGCGATGACTAACATAAAGACACACACATACACACACTCACTTCAAGTAAAAATCCACCAAGTGTGTCGAGTATATCACAGGGAATCTGTTTATTATCACAGCCCTTGAGAGCAGATATACAGTTTCAGAACTTTTTACTAAAAGCTAAGCACTTTTTCCAAAAAATAAAAAAGGAGTAATTACTTTGACGCTTCTTTCGATGCTGAAGGCAATGCATCAGGTACTGTTGGCTATTTAGCATCAGCCAATCAGTTCCTGATGCAGTATCATCCACATCAGAAAGCTCATCCTTCACCCCGAAGGCACTGCAGGGCCAATGAACGCCGCAACACATT
Organism: Fowleria isostigma; assembly: GCA_029814645.1. Classification (NCBI taxonomy): domain Eukaryota; kingdom Metazoa; phylum Chordata; class Actinopteri; order Kurtiformes; family Apogonidae; genus Fowleria; species Fowleria isostigma. Next base: position 33,072,936 of record JAPTGZ010000008.1, read on the forward strand.
CGAGTCCAACTCTAATATCTCCAAATAGTGAGATGAGTGATAACCCAGAGTCACGACAAACAGCGATTACTATTCTTTTCATCTAACAATAATACAATAGCTAATAGTGTACAGTACACATCATTGTAAGTCAAGATGGCAGCAGAAGCATCTGGAAAGTGAATTCATGCAAATTCAGAATGGGCATGCATTATGAAAGAACTGCAAGAGATGAGGCTGCACTTCAAAAGATTGTTGAGAATTCTTTTTTTTTTTTTTTTAAAGTGAGGAAGGGGGATGTGAGAGGAGGAAGAGCAGACACAGAGGGTGTCTGTGAAACGCGTTTGTGTAATTGCAGTGACATCTTCATTGAGAGGCCTCCATCTCTTTCCTGTGTGCTCCAAAGGGCGTCTCTGATGCCGGTCGATGGAGAGAGCAGCCGAGGCGCTGTGTTTAGCATAATCCCAGAGGCCATTGTGAGAGCAGCTAGTGAACGACTCACAGTTGCCAGCTGAGATTTCACCAAAACACAGCAGAATACAAGAAGAAGGGGATGAGACAGGGAAATCAGAGGTGGAGGAGGGGGAAAAATGTGGAAGAAACTCAGGCAGGAGATAAGAGTGCACAGGCACTAGCAGTGGCAATGAAGAGGAAAAAAGCTTATGTGTCAAATATACTGTATGGAATCTGAAGAAAGTGATACTTTATGTCTTCTGTTGAGTCATTAGGGGTGGCAGTGCGGTCGTGCATCAAGGCAGTTATGGCTACACCTGCGGTGAAATGTGCAGCTTGCACAGCACGAGTACATCAAAGAGGTAAAGTATAAAGTGTGAAACATGTTTTCAACCAGGTGGACTGCACCTGTTAGGCCTTATTCAGGGCTGTAATTTAATCATCTTCCCCTTCTCTTGCTTTTATACAGTTCTGACTTGTAACAGTCAGGCATACAGTAAAAAGATTAAGCAAAGCTGACACATGGAAACACTACTTCTATTGTGAAAAGATTATTACTTTAAAGTAGAGTGTGAAATCCTCTTTTTTCACTGTTTTGGTTGAGCAGATGGTTTCTGGAACCACTTTTTGGAGGCAATTTACCTTCTAAAAATGCTTCTAAAACAACAAAAGGGAAAAAAACACCCAATGTGATAAAAGAAACAGGATGCAAAATGTTTTTAAAAGTATACTTGGAGGTTATTGATATGAACGGCGCACAGACTGCAGAATCTCTCCAGGTGAATGTGAGAAAATAAAGCACCATCACAGTTGCCTGCAGAGATTACCCAGTCAGTCCTCAGATTCTTCACTCGTATGAACACTGTCGTTTATCCACACCCACCCACGCACACACCCACACACACGTAGGTCTGCGGTGGGTACGTGTTATATCTAAGGGAGTCAATCGGCAGCAGATGGTTAACACAGATCAGGATAAAGAACAAGCTTTGACCCTACTCCCCCACGGTTCCAAAAGGTCCTTGGTTACCATGGTGACAGGGCCAGGGCACGTGCCTCCCATTGTTGAGCCGTATCCTCAAGGGTCAGCCGCACATCCAGCGAGAGGTCAAATGTCATGCTGGCCTCTCACTGAGGTCACCTTTCACCGGCCTTCAGCCTCTGACCCCAACACACTCTGAAACAAATTGGGAGATGGAAGGAAAGGGGGAAGAGACGTGGAAAAATTAAAACAGAAATCTTCAGTCATAGTATAAGATACTGTATTTGGTCAAAAGGAAATGAACTCTATATTTTCAGGTTAATATGTCAGATAGTGTGAGTCCAATCTAAGCTGTGTAGTGCACAATGTGAGGAAAACCACTCTGCATGTTACAGTATGTCTCCCTCTAGTGGTGGAATATGATACTTTTAAAATGACAGTTGGACAGCAAGTGCTTTACATGCAGCTTCTTTATCAATAACTATTATTTGAACAAACAGTGCATTAGATGTTTTGCCTATTTGTTGCATAATACTGACAAAAACACATTAAAGTAATGATTTTGTGCAAAACATTTGTAATGCCACTAGTTATTTTCCATGACCAAAGTCTTTTAACCCAACCTTATTTACTTTAATGAACCCACATTATCGGTCAAATCAGATGTACAGTACGTTCACACATTTTTTTTGGGACGTCTTTTTCCAGAGGTGCTGTCTTTTCCTTGAACCTCGACGCATGTTGGGATATTCAGGTCATCGAGTTGCAAAGTGTTGCTCGGGCGTTGACAAAAGAAAAATCTTAAGTTTATTAAACGGAACAGGCTGACAGTCCACACTTTGTTAGGCAGTGAATGAACAGAGTGGTTTTGACAGGCCTAACCTCTTAAGCTTCGGGTCCCACTGAGCTCGGCACAGCTAGAGCTAAATGCCATCTGTCCCAACATCATGAGCCCCCCCTCAACCTGTCCCCCAACACTTTACCATAAAAATCATGCAACACTGCTGTTAAAGGAGAATGGAAATATTTCTAATGATATGATACATTTGAAACTGAAAATATCTTTGATTGTTAATAATCCATAGGGTTTTCTCTTTTTTTGTTTTTTTTTTTCAGTTTTTTTAAGGTACCCTGTAGATTGCTATTTTTGAAGGCTTGAATTTTGCCGCAATTTTTTTCCTTTTTATTTAAAAACTTTAGTCAAACTGCTGTCCTCCATGTGCCTGTAATACAGTACTCAGGATAAATGAGTACACCCCAACAGATTTGTCACAAAACCTTTAGTTTTCTTTGAGAATCAACATTTTCTATGGGATACTATACAACATATCATGTTTTCAGTTCAGGAAATATCCTATAAAACTCAATTTTGTCCAAATTTTTTTTTTTTAAACTGTGCTATTTCATTGAAATATTGATTAAAATCTTACTTTTCAAAAAGGGGGTGTACTCATTTATGCTGAGCACTGTATGCATGTCGAAATATTTACCTGATGTCTGTTTATCTGTTTTAACGTGCCATATGCAAAGTGGTTTGATGATGTACAAGATCTGTGAGGATAAATTTCCTTAAGGGGACAATAAACAAACTAACTAACAAACTAACTTACTGTTATCTTGAGTTGTGACTGTTTCCACCTGCAGCCTGGTTCTGCTGTTCAGTTAGATTTGATACAGCATAAAGAGCAGAGTAGCCACAGGACAGAAAAAAAAAAAAAGCACGAGATACAGTATTTATTCTGTAATAACCCTGGTAAGCTGTCATATTTTCACTTTGATCAAAAATGAAATTACCAGAACTTGACATTCTGGACACAGTTTAGCTCTGACCCCATTATTTAACTGTTTAAATTCTTTGTCATATCGTAGATTCTGCAAACACAGGATGTCACGACTATTAATGCTGGAAGGTCAGGCTCCTGCTGCACATTACTGGACTGACGGTGACACAGACCTATTGAAAAGCGCAAATTATTGTGTCCTTCAGTTAGTCTCTCACTGTGACTCATCAAAAGCAATTTTATTCTGTTTTCAACGGGCTTTTTTTTTTTTTTTTTTTTTTTTTTTTACGCTTTGCTGACTCGCACATACAGTACAATACGGGACACTGGAATAATGATATCACCATCCTTTCAGAGTGTTGTCTGCTCCGTTAGCTGTCATTTAACGTTAGGTGCAAAAAATGACCCCTGTGCCCTGTAGCCAATGTGTGCGCCTTAGCACTTCATTAAGGGCCCTGGACCTTAACTGCACAACCGATTGTCTGTCTCTAACAAAAAGACTGACGCATTGTATCAGTTGGAGGTAAATTCATCAAAGCGGGCTGATACAATGGACAGAGCAGCACAAATTATGAAACAGGTCTATAAGGGGCCTCCTGGTGAGCCATATTGTACTGTTTGTTGATGGTCCAGTTTGGACTGAATGACACAGGGTGAGATAACGGCGCCCTGTGTGAACGTATGAGCCCGAATGCAGATGTGAACCTCGGATATGCTGGCGTCTGTAAATGTGAGCGCATGTGCGGTGTACTCGGCGGGGTCGCGTAAAACCATGAGGGGCTGCGGCGGCATATACAAGGTCAGGCGGACGACCCGGAGAGCACGGAGAGGTGCAGGCTGGGTAAAAACAATTGAGATCTCTGTGAGCTGATGTGACATGAGTATTTGTCCCATCCTACCGTTGAAGGAGCCCTACTGTACATGAGAAAGAAGAAAGGAGAATACAAGAGGAGAGAGAGGGGACGGAGGGATGGTAAGACGAAGAGGGTGGGGTGAGCTCAAAGTATGATGCTGTACAAAATTTGATGCCAGTTTCATTCATTATGCAGTCAGACATGTTGTATAATACGCTGAAATTAAGCTAAAACAGCACAGATAAATGAGTGCTATTAAAAATAAAGATTTTTTTGTTCTGTTTGCCTTTCCATAATGAGTGACGCATGCACTAGGATTGCAAAAATGACCCTAAACCAAACAGTTGACACCTATTCAGACACTCCACTCAGCAGATGCTCTTAATTTCATATAAAACACTTCTCTATAGTTCTGTGGAGACCCGTTTTAATTTGGCCATTGCTCGGTGTGGAAGCGGCTGCCATTTAGCCTCTGCACTGCAGTCTCAGATGAAATGGGCCGATGGCACATCAGACTCCAGACTGTCCGGACCATATTTACATCCCATCTCAGTTATTGGACACATAATTCCTCCACACATCTCCTCGATCTTATATCACTCACACACACGACTGACTACAATTATAATTTCATATGCCTCAGTGTATCGGCCTCCCGAGCAATTTTCTGCCATTTAAATGTGAATTTATGTCTCATGCAAATGAATGAGGAGTCGATTTAGGCCCATTGCAGGACTGGCCTTTTCCCAGGGAGCGTTCTGTTATAGGTCTCTGGTCATTTCAAGGTCCTCGTTCATCATCTTCATGTGATAGACAGCACAAACACTGGCCGAATGACTTCTCCTTACCTTAAACAACACGCGCTAAATACTAAACTGCTGGATTTTTTAAAAAAAATGTTTTTTGCCAGTGATGCGTAATTTTAAAATCATTTTTAAGTTCTAACGAGCCCACTCATCTCCTCTCTGTATAGTTTAACTTAACTCTTAAAAGTACATAATAATGGGATCACTTCTAACACATTTAGTATTATTAACACAAGCATTTATAGAACTGCTTGTGAAACAAAAAGGTCCTATTTTTCAGTGACAAAAAAAGGGCTAGTTTCTCGACCAATCTTTCTAAACTGCAGGAAAATTTACTTTTAATTGTATTTAAGGTTTTTTTTTTTTTAATCTAGGAAAGACATTAGGTACAAATTCTTATTTACAGTGACAGCCTGCAGACAGCACAACCTACAATTGCACCTTTTACACAAACTCTGAGCCTAAACCTCTATAAACACAGGGTATTTCAATGATATCCTTCTTAAAGTTTACACAAAAAGGTTATTTCCTACTTTTCCAATGACTCTGCAGTACAAAATTATCGGGCTCGTACATAACGACGTCACCTGAATTTAAAACAGTTTTCAATATTCCAAGGATGGCGGCCTCTCATGTCAAATGACACATTTTCAATCCTGATGATACAATCCTCAACAATTAGTCTGCATTTCATCAGGTCAGTTATTGGCTGGTTTATTAGCCATATCACAACATGGCACGTGGTAATGTGTGACCTTTACAAAGAGCGTTTCTTGACAACCCAACACCTCATCACTTCAGCAAGTTGCCATCTGTTTCTTTCTATATTCAGAAGGTAATAAATGTAGAGACTTTATATACAAATTTGATTAAATTTCATAAAAGCTTTTGAGCTTTTGTAGTTAATTATGCAAAGTATTTATTATAAACAACTGTGCTATAAGTATATATGTAGTTTTAAGTCATATGCTAGTATGCAGCCGTGGAAAAAAATTATTAGACCGTCAAAAGTTATCAAAAACAATGGTTATGCAATCAAGTACTAACTTTTGTATCATGTGACTAAAACAAAACAGAATAGAAAACATGGAATGTCTAAAAGCACTGTTTTGTCAGTACAATGCCATAGATATTGATGTAAGAACTTATGTGATTTTAGTTATTAAGAAAACCATGGAAAATGGATAGAAATCAGCTCTTGAGTTATTTTTGTTGTTGTCATTATATTTGCCTAAACAAATGTACCTTTAGTTTACCAGGCATTAAAACAAACAGGAAATTGAAGAAAATAAGGGTGGTCTAATAATTTTTTCTACAACTGTATTTTAAGTATGCGTGTACATTGGGCGTCTTCTGCTATGAGTTCATCAGTCAAAGCTGAAATACGTGAACCTCTCACCTGATCAAACTGTGTCTGAAAGGCAGGACCTTGACCAAATGATCGATTACCTGTTCTTATCACTACCATAACCGGTCCACCTGCTGCTTATCACACACACTCTCCAAAACCTTTCCCACTATTGCAAAATGTGCAAAATGTGCAAAATCTGTAACGCTCCCCACTTTATCTCTTATCCAAAACTCAAGGTCTTCACACTCATTCATCAAATACAACTGCATTTTGCCAATAAAGCTACATATCACTTCACTGTTGGTCTATAATGATGTGGTTCCTTTTATAAGTGTTTGTATGCATGACGATACAAAAGGTGAAAAAGATTTAGATGAAAAGTGTGCCTGTTTGTAGCGGTCAAGTACAAGGACAGAAGAATCAGCCATTGCATATGGTGGCGAAGAAGGTACATGTGGTGAGACACAATGTAAGGCAGGCATGTTGGGTAAAATGTGAAGTTAATAAAGCCTGACAGTAGTTACAGTGACAGCGAGACCTCCAACTCAATTCTGCTCCACTCAGTTCGATAGGAGTGACGTTCTGATGCAAATGGGAGAAGCGGCCGATGTGTTGTGCTTTTATGAGAATTCAAAACTTTAACTACAACCAAACAGTGATACGATCATAGAAATCCATTAGTTTTCATCATGTAAGGTTAGGCCCCATGATTTTTATCTGCTGTCAAAAACACATGGTAAAGTGCGATGGGATTTTTTATTTTTTTTTTTCAAACAACGTCCAGAAAAATGCAGTGTTGCAGCTAAAATGCTGTGTAATTCCAGCCCTGAGGAAAAGACTTAAGGGACCAGAAAAAGAGCTATGCGGCTCACAGTGCATTTGTGATTGATAGTCTCTGTCTGGGCAATAGCTGACTGAGCAACATGTACATCTCCCTTATTCAAACACTTAATGGCATACACAAATCCTATAGCGTGTTCATTTGAACATGTACGCCGCCCGAGTCCATGTGCATGTGGAGTCTTCTTTAAAGTAACGCACATCAGACCACTGCTTGTTTGAGGATGGGGAGCATACCATGTATCTAGATATCCATGCTTGGACTTCAACCTAGGAGCTCTGTCTCACATCGTCTTTCTCCCATCACGGGATACTGTTGATCAAAAGAGAAAAACACAGAAAGAATCTTTAATTATTAAAATCTGAAGTAAATATACACATACACATGTCATTATCCTTTACTGATAACATGGATGGACAATGCTGCATACTACAAGAGTACATTTTCCTCCCAATCCTTGATCCTGTCACGTCTCTGTTGTCTAGTGCCAAGACATGTCTGGTCTGGCGTTTGGCCAGGCTGGGCTGGTCGCCACCACGGCCCCAGCAGCAGCCTAGCAGACAGGCCTAGCTTAATGCTGACACATCGCTAACATCAGCCAGGGAGAGGAGACCTCTGGGAGATGCTGAAACATCAGCACAGCACCATTTCAGATTTACAAGGAGGGATAGACTTCTCATCTGCAGTAAAATTTGAAAAAATATTACAATAACAAGCGCAGGACGTTTTAAAGAGCGTTGGTTTAAAAGCTGGATGATAACATGGATTTTAAGATACTTGTGATAATGAATGAAATTAGGCAAGTGCAGTGGAGATTACAATATAAATATTTTAAAATTATTGAAATGGAGCCATCCCAAAACTAAAGAAAAGAAATAGTAGTGTATTTACAGCCCTCAGTTTCAGCAGATTCAGTTCAATGCACCATCTTACACGAGGTGGAACAGTCAAGAGCTATAAAAACACAGTACAAATGCTTTACATGTTTTAGTTGAATAGTAATCAATAATAAATTGTATGCTTAAATAGTTTTTAAAAAGTAGCGTTTATGAATTGGAAGGTGTGAGTACACATGAAACCTGCCGATTCCGCCATTTTCTGACAAAACCCATTAAACAGCATCTTCATTTATTAAACCAGACGGCATTTAAAACATGAGCATGTGTCATATTTTTAGTAAATGTTCTAAAATCCAACAGAAATCCTTGTTAGATGACCAGGATGAGCACTAAGACACTTGCAGACACTTGCGAGGCTTTTTACATGATTTTCATTCCCATTCATATGATTATAATGGCTGCCCTTTGTGCTTAGCATGGCATGCAAATGAGATTGGCAGGAACGAGCGTGTGTCATCGATATGCACAGCTATAACCAGGAGTGCCTCTGATTGATGATGCAAACCTTCTCCCTATAGCCTTGTTTGTGACCTCTGACTCCTCACCCCTCGAGGGGTTAAACTTATTACCCTCTGACTCCTGTGACCTCTGCTGTGAAAGGAACGAGATTGAAGGATGACCACAGCTTAGGTCCTATTGGCCCGCGCTCTGACCAAACTGTGGCCAGAGGGTTGACCATCCAAACCCTAGAGGGATGTGACCCTGGCCCCGCCACACGCTCTGTGGATAATACTATTAACAGGTCAATACAGGCCTAAAAAAAAAAGGGGGGAAGAGAATGAACGCTGCTTTAACCTAAAGGATGAGCAGAAGAAAGGGATGAGGGGGGTGATATTGTTGTAGGAGCAGATTTGGAAGATGGATTTGAAGGTTATTTGTTCGGCCTGTTTGGACAACTGGGCACCAATTTGATTTCCAAACAGACAAGCAATGACTTGGAGAAAATTTAACACCAGCAATGAATTGTCCAGGACTGTTTTAAAACTTTAACAAAGCTAAAAAATCTATATATAGCTCTGTGCAAATACTAAACTCATTACTGTATCCTAAATAATGATGCAAATGTTGAAAAAGTGAGTCGGTTTTGCTCAAATGTGTCATGAAAACGTAAACTGTTTGGGAGACTAAACCACACCTTTTAGCATCGTCATCCTGGCAAATCAGGCCAAAGCACAACAATTACAAAAATAGATTAATATTTTAACATTTCAAATACATGGACAAATACAGAACATAAAATTCGACTGGATTTTAACAGTAATATCTTAAATATTGCTTGAAATATTGTATCCCAGAAGTGTTGCCTCACAACGTGGTTCCACTGCTAGTATGAGGAAAGAGGAGTGGAGTGGGTGTCTGCCAGTACAGCACGTTATATGCAAGACATGTGCTCCTCTTCCACTCACACACAGCCCATGTTACAGGTTCACTGGCCATTTTGTCGTCACCTCTCTGACTTATTTCTCCAGCATATGCTCCGGAGTGGCCTGCGATCAATTAAACCTATAGTCTGACACAAAAAGGTGCTAACATTTTTAAATAATTATCAGTAAATCTGCAGCATGGCCAAAACTCAACTGATTTGCAGTGTCGTTTGTGGATCTGTTCAACACATGCTGTGCAATATTCAACTATTACACTTAAAAAAAGTCACAACTTCACTCTTTTCATGTCCAACTCTTGCACTTTTCCACCACCATCATTACTACATCCCAGCAACCAAAATACTTATGCTTTTAAGATTGATTTTTACTAGTAAAAAGTAAAAGCGTCCACTCAAACATCATGGAAAGGCATATAAAGGGTAAACATAATGCGCTTTTGTCTCCCTCCACCCTCAAGAGGTAAGAGGCTGTAAAAAAAATTTATAATAAAATCCAAGACTAAGTAAAGCAACAAGCAAGTGAAGCCTTGACCCCAGTAAAAAAATGAGTTTGGGAAGAAGAATTGCAAGATAATAAATTGATTCCGAGACACATGCAGTGTATAGAAACCACTCAGCTAAAGTTATCAGACCTGCGGCTACAGTGGCGCTTGTAAACAACCATCCAAGCTTGCATTCAGCCTCTAACACACACACTCAAACACACAGACATTAGCAGCAGAGGCTACTGGATTACTCTGACACATGAGGAGAGGAAATACCCAAGCGGTGAGAGCCAAATAAACAGAAAAAAAAGGATAAATAAAAAAAAGAGAAGGAGGAGGAGTATGAAACAAACAGCAATAGTACCTACTAAAGCATCCATGTGATGGGAGAAGGGTGGGACACCTGCAGAACCTTGCGTGGTCTATCCAGAGCTGTTCAGCGACTGCTCCCTCACGGAGCAGAGAGTGTGTATGAGCCAGATACTGAGAGTGTGTGTGTGTGTGTGTGTGTGTGTGTGTGTGTATGTGTGTGTGTGTGTGTGTCAGTGGCTGAGGGAGGGGGGGATCCTACCCCTCCTCCTCAGGACTCTGCCTCCTTAACAGGATGGAGGGGTAGGTGGGGCCACTGCAATAAAGCAAACACACACACATCCACACATTTTTCTACGGTTGTTATGTCCTCGCTTCTCTCGCTCTTTCCCGCCTCCACACTTCCATCTTTCTTGTTTCTTTCCAAGACTTGCTCGCTTGCTCTCTCTCTCTCTCTCTCTGGCTGCTTCCCCTCACAGACTTGCTCTCGTTCCTCCTGCCTCGTGCTTCCCCTCTGAATCTCAGCCACTCTCCCTCTACCTTTCATCTCCCACCCCTCCCTTACCCCCTTTGCCCCATCCCCTCCTCTCTGACTGTATGGTAATATTAACATGCTCTCATTAATCTGGAGAGGAGAGGGACATATGCTGCTTCTGGCTGGTGGTCCTCAACCTGCTCAACTCCTGGTGTGTGTGTGTCCTGTTGGTCTTTAGTCTTATAATACAACAGCTAAGATTAAGCGGGACAGTCAGAGAGCATGGTGGGTATGAGGTATGGAAGAAAAAAAAAAAAAACAGAAGAAGAAGGGCATCGGGAAAGAAAAACGCAGTAGAAATATGATCAACAAATGTGTCGCACACTTTTGACATTTTCTAGTGTCCAGCCTTTATTTCGTCCACTCTTCCGGCCACTAAATAAATCCCATCTGATTTGGGGAGTAGCCATCTCTACATAAATCATCCTCTTACTCCATTGGCCACACGTTACATTGAAAATATTGATTTTTTTTTTCTCCCCCTCCCACCCCCCGCCGCAGCACTGATTGCAAGGAAACCCTTCACAATGGTCACAAACAGGAAGTGGAAAAACAAACCGCGGGTGTGTTTTCGATTGATTGTAATGGCGGACTCCGAAAAGGTTTGGTCACATCAGTGAATAAAGGGGACCTGCTGTACACAGTGTAGCTGTGATGAATCACTGAGATGGCATGCAAAATACAACAATGATGGCATGTAAAAGACTAAAAATTAATCAATCAAATGTAAAAAGGTGTCGGTGTAAGGCAGCGGGGCAAAAGTGCAGCCTTATTCGGGTGAGGGGGAACTACAATAAACATTTTATCTGTGTGTGTTTCATTATTTTTGCATATGTTTTATTAATAAACAAAATACTTAGGGTTTATTTACTTTTAAAAGGGCTGTTTTAGAGCGATGCAGGAGCAAAGATGTGAGAGGATGGGACAAAAAATCCTGGTCTGCAAATGACCAAATGTCCTTATTTAAACTGACCATCAGCAGAGCAACCGCTGCCGTTTCCATGACAGCACAGCTGAGGATACTTTGAACTCTGACCTTCCACTCCTGCCTGTGCTCTGAAGCGGTGACCAAACCTAGGGTCATTCAAAAAGAAGGTCAGGTGGGGTCAAATGGTAAATGACCCCACTCCGGTTACGCAACTGCACCATATCTACCTTCTGCAAGATGCACACACACATCATTTATCCTAATCAGGGAAAAGCACCTTTAAGGAGCAGGTTAGCCTCTGTACAATGAGGACGCTAAGGATAACAACAGAAAGAACAAAGTATGATGAACCTACATAGTGTTACTATAATGTTTACATTTGTGCATTTCATTCAAGACTCAGGGTATTAAAATGACAAATGTTTGAACATCACCAGATGGCCTTTGTTAAACGAGTACTTACTACCACACACTACTATACGTTAGGCTCAGTGTTTCATCAGAGGCTATTTTAATCCAACAGTTTGTACAAATTACTGCAAAATGAGACAGCAGAGAGAAGGACTCTTATGATGGAAGATAACATAAACTCTAAGAGCAACAAAATATGGAAAAGGTATAAGAGTGACTCATATTGTCCACATATAATCAACTTTTCTGAGGGGTAAGACTGCACTCAAAGAGCAATAACATTGTAGCTCTTTTCTTCTGTGCCCTGCTGAATCCATCAGATTAATGTTTTATTTTCTTGTATGTAAAAAGCAGAAAAGAAGTAGCATGCTCTCGCTAGAGGTGTAACAGAATGATTTAATGTCTGTTATGCTCCTATGTCTTGCATTTGTATAAAAGAAGCCGTTTATTCATGTCTTTTGTCATTTAATTAGTGAGTGCGTCATTTCTAGCAGCGTGTCTGCCCTGTACAGCAGACCTTTTATCCAGGTGGTGAGAATTGTGAATTCTAAAAACAGATTTAAAACAGGATTCATTCATTCATTCATTTTCCATATCCGCTTTATCCTCACTAGGGTCACGGGGGTCGCATGGAGCCTATCCCAGCTACTTAAGGGCGAAGGCGGGGTACA
>JAPTGZ010000008.1:33179468-33192206 GCA_029814645.1 Fowleria isostigma
TTTTCTTTTCTGTCTGTTTTAGTCACATGATACACACAGGAGTTAGTACTTGATTGCATAACCATTGTTTTTGATTAATAATTAATAATAAACTAATAATTTTTTCTGCAACTGTACATTAGTACCATTATTTCAGGGTACCTAACAAAGCAGGTCCATTCACTGTTCGTGTAGAGGTGGACCTTACAGACCCTGTAGACCACATTGGACCTGACATTGGTGACTCTCTGTTCACACTGGAACCGTTGCTGTCACTGTCTTATAATGTATACAGAAATTACCAAAAATAGTCACACGCCCGATAAAGGGTTAAGCGCTGAAAAGTTGTCTCATTTAGTATCTTTATGCAGCAGAGCAAAATTTCCACCTATGAGCCAATCATTCCACAGCACTCCTTAAGTAATGAGATGAAAATCTGAATTCAACGTCAAAAGTCCCCGAGTGAATGAATAATTGATGCATACATTCGTAATGCAGTAAAAGTCTATATAAAGGAGACAGGTGGTTATAATTCGACTGACAGACTAGTGTTTTTTGCACTTTCAGAGTATTTATTGATCACTGCACTAAACTATCATGATCCATTTGTGTTTTCCTTATCAATAAGAAGATCTGCAGCCTGTACAGCTACAGATAAAAGTGGGATCTGTGCTGCTGCCGCTGGCCTGTGCAACATAATGACTGGAATCTCATTTATATCCCCTCCGGGCATGTTGTTTCATTGGGTTTGTGCTCCTCTTGGGATGAGAACAGTGGAGAGTGATGGAGCCAGGCGCCTTCATTAAGTGTTGAAGCCTCATGTGCACATACTGTCCAAATTTAACGGCATATGAGATCTGCCTCGCCATGAATCTCCCCTAATCTGGAGATGCAAAACACAATATTTTTACCTCTAGGGACTGAAGAGGAAGAAGTGGGAGGTGAAGAAATAGATGAGGAGCCACAGGAGGAATTATGTCTGCATGCCTGGAAGTGAGCTATTCTTTCCTCCACAGAAAACCACCAAAGGCGCGAGATGTGGTGACATCTTCAGTGTCTACAGCCGTGGAAGAACTACTCAGATCCTGCTCAGCTAAAAGTAGCCACAACACTGCAAAAATACTTGGTAACAATTTATATTAAGGTGGATATATTTTGCTGCTTTCCTAGTAACATACATATTAGTAGCATGTTGGCTTCATCAGTCATTATAAAGTCTCATTCATGATAGTTTTTGTATGATCATGACCACATTTTATAACTACCATTTCCTTTTATAATCTCTTAATTACTGCTTTTATTTTGTTAGAATGTGGGAATCCCCCTTAACCCTATAAAGCCATTTGTATCGTATTTGCTAAGTTAGGTTCTGAGACCTTCATCTTATCAACAAGCTCAATACTTCCCTTAAAAACCTGTTGTATATGACCTGATATGTGTTTTCTTCCCCCTGGTAGATCATCATCCCACTACAGCCAGTGGAATAATTTGTTTTTTTAGCCCTTTTCAATGCGGCTGCAATTGCTAACTCATCCAACACACATTTTCTAGGAAAGTCTTTGGTAATTTTCAAAAAGTTACCTTAAGAAGAATATTTCTATTGTTACTTTGTTGAAAAATGAAAAATATTGAAATCATGGTGCCATTCAAGGGAAATAAAAAGGCTGTACAAACTTTTATGTAAATTAAAAAAAAAAACAAAACTGAAATGTTTTATATTTTCAAAAAATTATTGTTAAAATGTATTTTGTGTCATAAGTTAACATTATTGTGAGCAAAAAGTTGCCAAAAATACCTGATGTATCAAATGTGATACAAAAATTATATTATAAAAAAAATGATATGGCAAAATTTTTTGTTTGGATTATGTTAAAAGGGGCAAATAAACATTTCAATTCTAAAACATTTTAATTTTGAGGCTAGTTTTTAATGGGTCAGGTTTTACAGGGTTAACCCATAAAGACCCAAACATCCACTGACAACTAAACGCATCTACTGATCTAAAATGTCTAATAGCTGTTGATCAACTAATCCTATTAATACATGTGAATAATTGGTATAAAATATGGTTATTCATCTTTTCATGGTCATTAGATGTGACCCATTTAGATGTTCAAAGTGAACATAGTAACACTGTCATCTTCTACAACATTGATTCACCAGTAAAACCCATGGAGGTGGATCAGTGACAGTGGATGGATACATTGGGTTTATTCTCAGTTAAGGATATATTTGCTGAAAAAGTCACCTTTTCCTCAGTTTTTTCTGTTTTGATATAACAACATTTGATTTTACTGTGACTTTTTATGAACAATCAAAACAAATATAAGAAATTACATGTGGGGAAATACATGATTTACAATAAAAACAAAAAATAAAGCAAAATACATAGGGTATTATTATAATAAATGGTGATAAATCTCTTAGAAAAGGTTAAATAGAGACAAAAACCTATTTGCAATTCATGGCGGCACACACATTGTTATTGTCCAGTTGCTTGCATTCTCACATGGGGAGAATCTGCTGCATCTCCTTTGTTCTAATAGCCAGTGTGTTCATAATTTTTCGTCATTTTTTTCTCCTCCTGTCCTGTGGTCGCAACCCTCCAAGGAGAGCGTCCACCTCCCCCCTACCCCCCAGCCCCCGGGGTTAGGAACCACTGATCTATGGCATCATAACATTATTACCACCCGTCTAATATTGTGTTTGTTCCTCCTTTTTCACTAAAACAGCTCTGACCCCAGGCCTAGACCCCACCAGACCTCTGAAGGTGTGCTGTGGTATCTGGACTAAGCAACAGATTCATGAAGTCCTGGAAATAGAGAGGGGGACAGACATGGACCAGATTTATTTGTCCATCACAACACAAATAAGTAAGTAAGTAAGTTTTATTTACACAGTCAGGAGTCACAAAGTGCTTTACAGTCCAAAATACAATCAAAAACAATTAAAAAAAAAAATAAAATTAAAATGCAATTAAAATATAACTAAAATTCAGTAAGTACATTAAATGCAGTCAGTTTGTGGCAGCCTTGAGCCAGTTTGGGTTAAAATACCTGATTAAACAACAGTGTAATGATCGGTGGTCCTAGAATGGGATCTCCATCCTGTTTTGGTTGGTACTAACCACTACAGACCAGGAACACCCAACAAGATCTGCAATACTGGACATGCTCTGACCCAGTCATTACCATTACAATACGGACCTGGTCAAAGTCACTCAGTTCATTCATTCTTGGTCATTTTGCTGCTTCCAACTCATCAGCTTCAAGGACTAAATGTTCACTTGATGTCTCATAAAACCAAAACAGTGAAAGGTACCATTGTAATGAAAGTCCATACTATTACCACCTCTCTGTCTTGGTCATAATGTAATGGCTGATTGATGTGTATGTGTGTGTCTGTACCTTATCAGTAGGTTTTACCACATACATAATTACAGCTACAAGTTGTTAATGTTGTTATTATTCAGCAACAATGCACACAAAATTAGATTTTTTTTGTTGCGAAATGTCTTAGTGTGAGGGTTGCCCCTCCCACATACTAACTGAAGCTGCCAGCTGGTGGCCTCACATCTCCACCCTGGCCAGTACCAAGAAGAAGGGAGAGCTTCTATTTTGTTACATTAAAACATATTAATTTGTTAATTTGATTTATTAATTACATTTAATTTCCATTAATTATTTACATATTGATTTGATGTTTAAAATCTAACTATGTATTAAGTTTATTTAATTGTTGTCTAGTGTTAATTGATTTAGTTTAGTTTCCTCCTGTGTGTGTTCATGGTCTGATCAGCCGGCTTACAACCCCCTGTGTTTTCTGTGTTTTTTGGTTCTTTTAGTCTTCTGTGCTATATTGTGTTAAGTTGCAGCTAGATTAAGTTTTCTCAGTTAAACCTTTTTGATATGTTGACTTTTTTTGGGCCCAATTTGTTATTGTTACAATTATGATTTTTGGCTAAGTAAGAACCGTTAACTTTTAATTTACTCTGTGTGTTCCTTGCTGACCATTGGTCCCTTACACTTAGTTTTAAAATTCAGTGCTTTACAGTGTGAATATAGGACATAAGTCAGGATCAGTTTGACGTTTTTTTCTTTTTGCTGCTCTCTGTCAGGTGCCAGACAAAGCATAAACTGTGCAGATAACTGAGCAGACTGTTCCCCAGGTCATAGTGTTTGCAGTCTGTTGTAACCTTGCTATGGTTAGTGTGACTCAGATGTAACCTTTAACGTGGCACAGTAAGAGCAGTTGTTTAGGATTCTGAATCAGTCGTATTATCACTCAGAGACAGTTTGTGTTAATAAGCTCCGTAAGACGCTATCATAGACGATAACGCATTTTATGACATTTCTCGTGCTGTATTTGAAAAACCAGAGTATTAAATCATGATTTATATGTGTTTATAAACTCTGGCTGAAGTTTAAAGTAAAAGTCCATCAGATATTTCAGATGATGAATGAATCAATCAGCAGCAGCATCACTGACTTAGATGGAATACAGCACATCCATAACACCAGGACCTACAACCATCACTAAATGAAATAACAATCAATTAAAAAAGGTATTCAACTCAGAAAAACATTAAAAAACAAAGCATGTTTAGGGATCAGGTCACTTAGTACCCATCCCATTAGGACATTATTAAGCGATTTGATCATCTCTGGTGTGACGCTTTCTTTTGTTTTGTTTCACACTCCTGGAATCACAAAATCATCAAGGATTTTCTGTTCATTTAAACATTGTAGAAGGGTGCCAAGGATCTTTCTTTCTTTTTTTTTCTTCTCATAATAAAGATAAAATGTACTATTCATTGTAGAATGTTTATGGCTTTTACAGAGGGAAGCAAATGTTCTTTAAGACAGACTTAACCAGCAGCTCCTATCATATTATAATTATACAGTATGTTTGTGATACCTTAAATGAGAAATAGTTCAATAGAAAATACTCCCATCTATCAAAACTGCCTCAGCAGAATGTGATAGTTTTGAACTGATGCCAGCAGGATGTTTATAAAGCACTAATTAAAACAGAAATAATTATATGAAGCAATTAGCTACAAAATGGGACGCAAAGTATTAAAAAAAAGACCGTGATGACAGAATAAAACACATGTGAGACATGACTGTAATTAATATCTGTGGCCCAGTAGGATTATGATTTATCTGTAAAACATTAAATAAACTCATTGACCTTGTGGAGTTCAAAACTATTCAAATAATGTATAAAACAAAGAATAACTTACTGCCGGGTAATATTGAGGAGATGTTTTGTGAAAGAGAGGGAGGTTATGATTTAAGGAGAAAGGGAAATTTAAAAATTCATAAAGTCCGGACTATGTTGAAAAAAGTTTCTGTATAACCATTTATGGAATAAAACTGTGGAACAAATTGTGAGTGGAGAAAAAACAAATATGGAAACATAATTCAGTTTAAAAAATACTTTAAGAATTGATTCTTGCAAGGTACAGTATTTAATTATGATTATGAGGGCTGTTTGTTATGGATAATGTTGTATTGGTAAGTATACTGTAACTGTTGAATAACATTGTTGAACTGTTGATGTTTGTATGAATGTAGTGTCATGATAATATTGTTGTGCATAATTCAATGATTGTATTATGTTTTTGCTTTTGACTGAATGTTAAATTAAGAAAAACATATTGTTTGATTTATGAATATTGTCACCCTCAGTTTAACTGCTTAAACTTATATGGTCGCACTTATATCAGAAAAAGTTGTTCTAAATATCCATTAGTACACCCAAACTAACTTTAACACAACATTTAGAACACAAATGTACACAATAAAGAGAAAAATACTTATCAATCACAACAGATTATAGGCACCAAAATGAAATAATGTAAAAATGTAAGTACATATAATGAATAATGTAAATGAACAAAGTAAAAAAAAAATTAGAGAAAAGCACAACACACACACACACACATATATATAAAGAAAATAAAGAAAAAACACCACTCTCTATATTGTTTTAAGACCATTTCTTTATATCCTAATTTAAACTGCTGTATATTGTTGGAGCATTGCTTTAATTGAACCCACAAACTGTTCTGGTGATAAATCACTTAAGAAATGTTAAATATAGAGAAAAAAAAAATATAGTTTAGGAAGTGCCACAGTTGCAGCGCTGGGTGTTTGTGGGTTAACTTGCTGTGTGTGCAGTTCCCAGTTTGAACACTAGGGGTCAGTGTGACTTCACCTGCTGAGCGGACTGGGACAGGTTAGGTCTATGCACCTTTTCTTCTCTCACTGCGCTACCTCTGCGCAGGTTTCAGCCGATGATAAACCAGCGGAAAGTGGGTCAGTGACCCTAGAACAGTCCCGTCATGAAATATCAATGAGTAGCTGAACTGCGAAAAAAGAGACCGGACGACTAGGTTGAATGTTTCCATGTAGGAGGAGAAAAAAAAGAAGAAGAAGAAGAAGAAGGAGAAGGAGAAGAAGTGCTATTGGCGGGAGGGCGGGCCACCTGTGACAGCAAATGAGTGGAAAGAGCTCCGAGTCAGTGTCATTGTATGTCACTTAGTGGGTGTTTGTGTGTTTGTCAGACCGTGGACGCGTTTAAAGTCCACTTGGATTATCTGGAGCTGAAGGAAACACACATTTAAATCTGCTCGACTCCCCACGATTCAGGTAAGAAACACCGTTTAATATCATGACTGAGGTGTCTGTGTTCCAATGCTTCACTGTCTCCAGAGTTACTGTCACTGGATCTGTCACTATGCGTCTGGATTGGGTTTTATTCACATTCACAACACCAACATGGACTTTCACAGTCATTAAATAGGATTGTTCTAGCCTGTATGTGGTGTTTTTTTACAGCTGAAACTCCATTCCTTCTCTCTGTATGTGCAGTTTCAGTCGCAAAAATGTGAAACACTTTACCTCATTTTTTTGGCGTCTGTGTTGCTTTTGTGTTTTTCATTGTTGTAAATATATTTCACATGATACGGTATTTTTTTATTTTTTATTTTTTAATATTTTAACTATATTGTAACCATCTACAGACTGACTGATTAATCTAGAATTTTAGTTTTATTATCATATTCAGGTTTAGTGTGTTTGTCTGGCAGATGCATTTACAGTGTAATGGTGTGTTTTGTTTCTGGTCAATATCTTTATTGAATTTTTCATACGATAAAAACTAAAACATAGAAAAAAGAATAAATACAAATATAAAAGCAAGAAGCTGGAGAGACAAATGAAAGGTTATACCATTTGTAACAGAAATTCAGTTTCTGTTCTTTCACATATACAATATGTCATTAAAAACAGCATACAGCAGAATACACACAAACACAAACCAGCATAGACAAACACTTAAACAAATAAAACTGCTATAGGCTGTACGTTTGCCAGAGGTAATATGAAGAAAATTAAATTTCCAATAATTTGGCATTATTTTGAAATCGCTACAATGAACAAAAGGGAAGTTATTAGTGATAAACAAATTTGTACATACATTTCCATTGCAACGAGAAGTTATGGATTCTAAATTTACAAAATTTGGCATATGAGAAAGGACTTGCACAGAGATGTTACATGTTAAATGTTGATTTGATTGGATGAATATTGTCAATATTACACCATTTGAAATTTCATAAAACTGAGGTAACTGCCCCCCTGAGATTTACCCCAGGACACTAATGAGGACGTGACCCTTATGACATCATGATGCATACCATCAGATGCAGAGTGGAAAATTGTACAATTTAGCTTTGATTTGGAATTGATAAGATGATTTTAACAAAAGTTGTGGTGAAATGTCCATTTTGGCATGAACTTTGGCCTTTAATCTCAGCTGTACTTTGTCCTACTATTGGGAAAAAAAAAAACTAATCAGGTAGACTAGAGAATTGGACAAATCATTTGGTCATGGTTTGATATCAGTAATGCTTGAAATGTGGTTGCTAGAGCGCATGTAGACAAACGGACACAGACATTTGCCCTCCGGAAAACCACAAACAGTGCTGTCTTAGACAAAAACAACCATAACACCAAAAAAAAAAAAAACAGGGGATGGGGCCACATCATACATAAACAAAAGAATTATAGCCTACGTGAACCATAGAAATAATAGTGGGGAAATCCCCTCAAAGACAGCATCTGACTTTTACATTCCACCACAACAGCATCATTATCATCACATACATAGTAACTTGGGTAACCCACCGTGTGTTGTATTTTCACACTCATGGTCCACCAGGCCTTTCAACACAATGGCAGCTAGTCGTGGACCATTATAAGTCAGGGATGGGGACCAGATTCTATAGAAAACCTCAGTCATACATCTAGACCTGTATGTTAAGTATTCCATGGGTAACATGTCAGAAATAAGTAATAGTGAGTTTTAAGTCTGTATAAAACTATTCCTATGTGATTGTCTGGTGTTTCTGTGTGTAAACATGCATGGAACGATCTTTCCTCATGAGAAGATAAATTGCATCTCTATATCTGCATCTATGTCTCCATTTAGAGGTTGTCACCAGAAACATGTGATTGCAAAACTCTTCATTCAGATTCACTATCACCTTATTGCTTCATAGCATACTTTTAATATGACTTTCTCTGACAATCTTTGTGATCAAGTCATATGGTTGCATGTCAGGCCTATTGCGTAATCATTAGTCACCTGCTTTGGTTGACTGACTTTCAGTCTGTCAGATACCAGAAGTGATGAAATGAGGTCACACTGGGCAAAATGCAGAGTCTGCAGCATGTGTTTTAGCATGAAAAGCATTTGCAGTAAATATGCTGCAGGTTTTACATCATTGATTGATTGGTGTTAATCACCCTACCACTCCTATCTCATTGCTGCCTTTTTTGACCTAATCATTTCTTATTCAGCTTTAACAAGTGATTAAGTGGTATTTTCAGTGCTTTGAGATATGCATGATACTGGACGACTTCTCTGATAATGATTTGATCTTTCAACAAACACATTACTGTTATGGAGATGGTGCATAATGATTAAATCCTACTCTGTTTCTCCCATTCTTTATAAAACCTGACTATTCAGTGCACAGATTATTAGTTTACTGCAGAATCTCACTGACCTTCAGTGCTTTTAATAGAGAGAAAAACATGAATGGCATCTTTTCTTTCAAAACAGAAAGTGCAGTTTATACTCAGAAAAACCTGAAGATCATAATTTGTTGGGTTTTATTGCCTCAAGCAACACTAAATAGGCCTTTGTGGAAAAGAGTAGGCTAAAGAACATACCAGAATCAGTGGTGAGCTTTGCACATTGCTCCTACACTGGACTAGAAGCTTGTGGTTTATAATGAATTCTGCTATTAAATCATCTGCTGAAAAATTTGTTTATCTATGCATGAACTAGTTTGACAAATTATCCAAAAGCAAGAGGTCGACTGATAGTGGAGAAAAAGGCAGATACAATAACTTCCCAACTCCCTGAAAACATTAGACAGTGCTGCAAATTAACTATCTTAGACTAGATTAACTTGATAACAGAGCATCTAGATGGGACTGACTTCTGTTCTTTCTATTATTATCTTATCTGAAAAGTAAAGCATTTTACTAAGGTTTTCTTACATAGTTTGTAAAAGATGCTATTGATCGATCTCTACCAAAAATTTTCCCATAGACCAAGGTCACACACGGTATCAAAAATCCTTGATTTGTCCAAATAACTGTCTAGAAACCAAGGATGTGCACAACACTGGAATAAGATAAAATACGTTTTGACTGGCTAATGTTTATTTTTTCTGTTTAAAAATATTTGATTGCTTAGTAAGTGTTCATCTATTTATTAATAAACTCCTATGGATATTCCATATTATTTTTCCATGCAATGCCAAAGACTCTCAGAAATCTTCATTAGAATGTATGTGTTTCAGTACGTAATGAATGGTTATTCAGAGCTTAGAAATGCTGCTCTATCATTATTTTCTGTTACTGCCAAAACAACTGGTTATTCAAGAAAATAGTCTCCATAAAATGTGGCTTTCAAACAATCAAGAATCACTAGTCTGGGTTAGACAACTGGATGTACCCTTTCTATACACTATATTATAAACACTAGTGTACACAGCTAATTTATAGCTCACTGTCATTTGTGTCATCACAATAACCCTGGTGTGAATCAGCCATAGTTGAAATAGCTCAGTGTCCCACTCACAGAGTCTACTTCTTAAGAACAAACAGAGCTCAGTTTAGTTGGCTACATTTTGTTGATCTGTCTCGTCTGAGGAACAAGAGCGTTTTAAAGCAGTCTGTCTCTCAGCTGGTGTTCAGCTCAATGCCTTCAACTGGAGTCTTTTCTACCATTTGTTACTCACATTCATAGACCTCAAACGCAGAGAGCGTCAAATCCTTTGGGGTAAGTGTTGTCTGTTGATGGAGCTGTCACTGCAGCGTGCCAGCCTCTTCCATTGAGGCAGGTTTTTATAGACACTTGATAATTGCCTGATAAAATCCATTTCCGGGAATGAACACCATGGGACCGTGAGCCTACAGCGGGATCAAGAGGAAGACAGATTAAAAAGGTTATGTCATGAGCGGCAGAGTCACTGTGATCTTTTTGGGGCCACCTCATTTCGCTTTCATCGTCTCTCTTTCTACATTTTCTCCAAGTTTGGACTAAAGTGCTCAGTGGCCAATTAACAATTGAACGCCTCTGCATTTTGGGTGTCCTGGGTACTCAGCGCGAGTCAGATGTAATGGATTTTAGATGATAAGGAATGGAGGATGTCACAATTACTGGCTCTTTCCTCTACACTGCTGGACCTGTAGGCAGTAATTCTCTGCTTCACATGTCCTTCTTTTCTGTCACATTTCCATTTGAATTTAGCCCTCTTCCTCTGACTGACTGTCAGGATTTAGACCCCTGACAGCCCCTTTGAGTGATTTGCTGTGCAGCAGTCACATAAATGCCTTATAAAGAACTCTTCTGCCAGCATTAAAGAAGAGCTTAGTAGGTTGGGAGGGCAATTGACACACCTTTACAGTGTCTGACAGGCCCTCAGAGAAGCAACTCATTCGACCAGAGAGGATGCTGAAACAGTCGGTGTCCCCAAAGTTTTGATATACAAGGATCATGTTTGAGCTCTACGGATCATAAAAAATGGTGGAAAGCTTGTATTTCCCCATCGGCTTCTTTATAAGGAACTTATAAAACTAGCCTTGTTTCTGCAGTGTCAGTTTAAGATCACCCAGTGGATTTGGAAATGAGTTTCAAAGACAGAAGAACCATAAATCTCCCTCTACCTGAAACTCTGCCATTCATTCATAGCAATAATTTTACATATCGCAAATACTTCACTTTACTGACAACCATTTTTTTACCATACACCATATGTTTTAAGATAGATTGCTTGGCTTCTGGCCACTGTTTGAATTTGCACTACTCTGAGATTCCCAGAATCCATCACTGCGAACATTTAATAGTCTAAACTTTTTTTGTGTGTCAAACTAATGAATTTCACAGCACAGATGGCTTGAGAATCAAAACAAAAAAGACTTCAGTCAGCTGCTGAAAGTTGTATTTCAAACAAATTCCCATTATTTTTAGAACATCCACGCTCATTAATTGTGTTGATACTTAGACAGGATAGCTTAGGACTGCAGAACGCAAATGATGACGCTGTATTGATGCTCAAACAAGGCTTGAGTAGGATAGGATTTTTCATTCAACTATGCAAAAGATGGCACAACCTTGTCATAGTAGAAAAGAAAAATAATGAAAATGAAAAATAAAACCCCCTTAATGAAGAAAATGGAGTTGGTTATATGTCTCAGAAGCTGACAAAAGGAGTCATTTTTTTTCTGATGGCGAAGGCTTTCTAAATTTATAACAGTAAAATGTATTTCTACAGTGTCGAGCAACGATGCTTCTCACATATTTTTCTCAAAACACATACCCGTTTAGAGAGAGAACTTTTCATTATAACCTCAGACTCATACAGCTGCAAAAATTTCATAGAAAGCCTGTTTGAGGACGGACCAAGGTGTCCTCAGCTGGAAAGTTGTTTGTGTCAATCATTTTTATCTCACTGGCCAATAGGCGCATGTGAAGGTGTTGTGTCTGTCATCATTATCATCATCATCATCGTCATTGTCTTTGTCTTTGTTTGCAATTTCTTTAAACATCCTCACTGATGAAACTACTGGTCAGATTCATTTCAAATTTTACACATAGCTTCCTTGGGACAAAGTCTACAACATCTTTTCACAGTTCTGAGAAATTTTCATATTTGAATTTTTGAGGAATTTTTGAAATATTAAAAATTTGCCTTGTAATGGACCATATTTTTATGGCTGGAATGACATGGAAACAGTTAGAGATATCAATATAATTACAAATGAGCACTGACAGGAAATTATATGGACTTTCATCGAGTTAGTTGAGTTATCCTCCAGTGAAAGTACCACCCACTTCTATTGGAAGATTGATCTCCTTCATCAAGGCCACAGGACTCTCATGTAGCTTCAGAACATGACACCCTCACAGATTCATCTTGTTATTGATTCTTGATAGAATATGCTGGTGAGGTACAGGGCTATTGGTCCCATGTTACATCTCCATGATATAGTGCTCAGCATAAATGAGTATACCCCCCTTTGAAAAGTAAGATTTTAATCAATATCTCAATAAATATAAGAACACAGAACACAGTTTCAAACTAGAAAAGCACTCAGAGAGCGCAGACCTCTGCCAAGCATGATAGTTCCCCCATAATGTGACTCACACCAAAGTAATAATCCTACATTTATT
>JAPTGZ010000008.1:33217647-33242298 GCA_029814645.1 Fowleria isostigma
AGACACGGGGAGAACATGCAAACCCCACACAGAAAGGTCCCACCAGTCATGGTGCTGGAATCGAACCCAGGACCTTCATGCTATGAGGCATGAGGCAGTCTTAAAGAGTCTTAAATGTAACTTGTAGAAACCTGTTGGAACCCTGCATAACCAGAGATGAGATCAATAGTTTACTTTTTTAAAAATCTTTGATGCACAGTAAAACCTCCTTTACACATCTTTGCTGTTTTGCTCAACTCAAACTGATTAAAAAAATAAAAAATTGTGATCTTATGCAGTGACAAGTCCCCTGCTGAGCTCTAAAGCATGTAATGAACTGAATTATTCATCAGGAATTTATTAATCAGACCCATTCACTCAGATGCGCCATACCATAACATAATCATAACAAGTAAAGTAGTTTAAATAGCTTTAGTCACTTTTGGAATTTCATTTAAAATCTTTAACAGTGATGATGTATAAACACTGACTGGATGTCTGGCTGCATCGTTGTCCATTTATATGTCTTTAGACTGCATCATCTGCACTGATTGAATCTAGTCCTCAATCTAATCCATCATGAACATATTGGCACAGGAAGTCTTCACATCTTCCATTCAAATAACACTAAAAAAAACATACATATTCTTCCTTCAAAACCTCACACAAGTATGACAAAAATAAATGAAAAGGAAATACTACTTTAACTGGCCAGTGTTTTATTCTTGTGTGATATTTTTGGATTACAAGGTGCATTTTAAGATATGATGGAGCTTTATATCTGTACAGCAGTGAGTCATTTTCTGTAAGTTCATCCTTTCTCTGTAGCATCAGTCCTGTCAGAACCAGGTATTTCTTTTTTCAAAAAAAAAGAGCCCACATTTTAACTTCAGTACATTTTGCAGCAAATCCAAGAGGGTTTTTAGATTGAGGAAGAGAATTTTTACATCATCCTTTCTTTGCAAACATGTAAAAATTAACATCTGTAAATGGAGATTATTTTCATTGGAAGGGGAAGAGCTGAGTTCATTCATTCAAAAACTCGGTACAACCATTTCCCCAAGAACATTGCACTTACTTTTAGCCTTTTTACACCTTTTAATTTCTTTTAACACTGGTACAATATACAGTCGCAGAAAAAATATTAGACCATCAAATATAATCAGAAACAGTGGTTATGTAATCAAGTGCTAAAACAGACAGAAAAGAAAACATGGAATGTCTAAAAGCACTGTTTTTGTCAGTACAATGCCATAGTTTTTGATGGAAGAACTTATGTGATTTTGGTTTTTATTAAGAAAAGATGGAAAATGTCTTGCTATCAGCTGTTAAATTAAACTCTTCTGAGGTATTTTTGTTGTTATCATCGTATTTGTCCAAACAAATGTACCTGTATCTGTACCAGGCATTAAAATGAACAAGAAACTGAAGAAAACATAGGGTGGTCTATTTTTTTTTCCACAACTGTATGATAAAACTACATTATCTGTTTTTATATTACTGCCAATAACTAGTCTTTTTAATAATATATCACTATAAAAACTGAATAACATTCTCTTTTAGCCAACGTGATATCATGAAATTGAGTAAATATACATGCAACTTGTAATTGGTGTGTTATCTGTATACATTATAAGCTTTTTCCCTGTGTATGTTCACACCTCATCAAATAATACGCAGCGACGGTAAAGGTTGTATGAACCGGAGATCTTGGTTAAAATTAACATGTCATCAAATGACGGTAAATAACGAGCAAAAGGTCGAAAATGCATACATATAACATGCCAAATGCCATAAGAACTGGTGTGACATATAACGTGATTTCATGAGCTCAGTCTCCTTTTAGCGCCATTATAGCTTGTTGTGTGACTTTAACCTATAAAGACCCAGCACTACTTTTGTGTCAGTTCCTAAAGGAACTTTTCCTCTATATTTAACCTATTTTAACCATAAAGACCCAAACATCCACCATCTACCAAACTCATCTGCTGATATAAATTGTTCAATCCCTGTTGATCTACTGATCCATTATGTAAATAATTGTTCTTAAATATAGTTAGTCATCTTTTCATGGTCGTCAGATTTGATCCATTTGGACGTTCAGAGGCTTTGTAGTTACCGTGGAAACACTGTCATTTTGTACAAGATTTATTTACCAGTAAAACCCATGGAGTTGGATCAATAACAGTGGATGGACATACTGAGTTTATTTTCAGTTAATGATAGATTTTGCTGAAAAAGTCATTTTTGCTTCAGTTTTCTCTGTTTTTTATATAATATTCCTTAATTTTACTCTAAAAATTTATGCACATCTATGTGATTATAAATTGAATGTTGGAAAATACCGAAGATAATATTACAATAACTGGCAATAAACCACTTAAGGACAGTTAAGTTTAGAGAAAAAGTATTTGGGAAGTGCCACAAATGTCACACTGAGTAGTCCTTATGGGTTAACTCTTGTTTCTTCATTTTGTTTGGTTTTTACTGTTTTATCTGCCTTTATTCTCCTCTTTGCTAGGTTGTCACTGGAAATGAGAACTGGTTCTTTGTTGACTTACTTGATCAAATAAAGGTTAAGTAAAAATAAAACAAATAAAAAAAGGAATAAAACAGACAAATGAGTGGAGTCAAAAGCCCATCTTTGCCCCTGAAATGTAGTGGAGTACAAGTATAAAGCTACACAAAAAGTGTTCTCCATGTTTGTGTTTCACTACAGTGTGTGAGTAAATGTACTTCACACATTCCACCACTGGAATGTATGTAGACACAAAGAAACATCATTAAAAATCAACCAAGCGTTGAAGTCCTGAACCTGCCTCTGAGCTTGTTACCTGACGGCCACCTAACATTAAACTCTCATGGCATTTACATTAATGTTGCAGCTTTGCCTCCAACAAAGTATGTGTGAGTGTGTACATGACACTCCCTCACAACTTCTCCAACTTGTGCTGTAAATACAAAGACAAATTCTTGGGTTACGTAAGAATTTAAAAACATGCTGTTGTTCAACTACACAGAAAATGTAGGTGTTGTGAAGTCACTTTGAACCTACTGGATGGGTTCTACACTCATTCATCCACTGATATTTTGTGGATGATTATACAGTGATGTTAATAATATTAAACTGTCCAACTCTGTGCTCTCGCTGTTAAATGATGTGTCATAGATCGAGTGGGAGGCTTCCCCTGAGCAAAAACAGCAGTGTCTGAGCAAGGGAAAAGACAATAAGGTACGCATTTATTTGTTGTTTCCCCGCTGTGCTTTTTTATAATGTTTTAGTCTTTACTTCTCTTCTGAGCATTGCCGTTGCTTACTTTAGTGTTCCAATGGTTGTGTTTTTATTTCCCCCTGCAGACGGAGTGTTTTAATCACATTCGCTTCCTCCAGAGGTTCAACTCCACTCATCTCTACATGTGTGGCACTCATGCCTTCAGACCTCTCTGCGCATTCATAGTAAGTCCACACACAACACTCTGCAGTGTGTAGTCCATGAAATATTTATTTTCTGCTGTCTGCAACCTGTTTGCGCTGAGCATTCATCACTGAATTCATCTGCTTGTAGATCTGATCACACTGGCCAATACGATAGTTTTTTAATGCACTTTTAGTGATAAAGTTGGAATAAAATATATGGACCTCTTCTCGTGAAATGTGATTTATTGTTGATAGATAAAGGGTAACTTGAACTCACTATGTAATCAGTGCACTTGGTCAAAGGTGATTATTGATGAGTAGAAATAGGAATAAACAGAGGAATGTGTCTGAAAACAAAATTATTACCACTTAATTTGCAATGTTGACTATAATAATATTTGAGTATTGTTAAAAAACTGTCTTTATATACACACTATTAGCCAAATGGAACATCTTACCAGTTTTAATTATTACTGAAATATATCATTTCATTTAATCTTATTCCCTTCTCATGAACTGGTTACACTTCCCTTAAAATTGGAGAACATTTGGGGGTATTCTAAATGTTTTGATGTATCTGTCTGTTTTAAGCTAAAATAAAAGCTCTTCTCTTTGTTTTTGGTGTTTTGTGTAGAATGAGAAGGAATTTGTGATGTCCTCTCAGCCTGAGGAAGGCAGAGATAAGTGTCCCTACAGTCCAACAACAGGCTACACTGGACTTATAATAGGTGGGTTTTTTCTTCTTCAGGTGGGTTTTTTCACATTTGTCTAAGTTGAACATGAACAAAAAGGTTGAAAAGTCTTTAATTATTGAATTTTTTTTCTGTAGCTTAAGTATTTGTATTGTTTTTGCAAAAATTATGATATGATACTGCGACAGACTGATACACACAATGGGTTTGAGTCACTTGACAGGTTCTGCAGCTGTAAATTTATGTATTTAAGAGCTACTTGTGTCACTTTTCATCTTTTTTCTAATGACAAAAGCTCTTAAATGCGTCACTAATATTTAAATAAAAACAAAGAAATACAAAAGATGTGGCCGCATTTTTAACACTTGGCTCTTTTTCTCTGTTGTCAGTGGTATCAAGCCCACTGATGCTGCTGAAAATATAAAGCTTTAAGTATGAGTCAGTAGTCAATGTTTACAGCAGCAGGATACTGGCTCTGTAAAATATTGTGGTTACACAGTCAATACACGGAACAATTGTGTCACAGAGTGGTACAGTGTGTCACACAGAGATGTTTTTAATAGTCACTGCCAGTAATGGAGGTGTTTAGCACAAAGCTACAAGAGGACAGGCAAAAGTTTTTAATGTGATTTATTGACTAGAATTAAAACTTATATTCCCTTTAACCAACCCAAATGAACGGAGAAACCTTTGTTCTTCCAGATCAGCAGATCTACACAGCTGCTCAGTATGAGTTTAGGAGTTTTCCGGATATTCGCCGCAACTCTCCATCTCCCACACTGAAAACAGAGGATGCACCCACACGCTGGCTGAACGGTGAGTTAATCTTCAGAAATGATAACAGCCTTAAATAACTCTGGCTGGCGGTATCAGCAGGTGGTCGGAGCTCTGGTCCATCAAGCAGCTTACAAACAGCTGAGCCTCCGTATCGGTCGGTACGTTGTTAATCAGCAGCTTAGATGCAGTTTCTTTATCAGGTTCAGTAGAAAAGTAAAACATAACAGCAAATTGAATACGGTACTCATAGCATCACTGGCATTTAAACTATGGTGAATAATTTTTTGTATATGCTGGGATAATTAGGTTTTTAACCTGTTCTTCCAAATAACATGGACTTGGGTTTAAAATATGTTTGTGATTCATTATCCATGTAACTGCTGTTAGTGTAGCTGAAAGAGTGAGAGAAGTCAAATACATTGATAAATATTCTGTTTAATGCAGACTTAATGAGTCCAATTAAGATTCAGTGATTCCACAAAGACTCAATGAGCTTTAACAATAAATCAATTAGTTGTTAATAAATCTCCATTTGTTTTACTATTCAATAACCAGTTCACATAATTTTTAAGAGAAAAAACATCAATAGTCTTATTTTCTGTCCTCAGTGACAGTAAAATGAACATTTTCAGGTTGTAAACTAATCAAGATGTGATGAAAAAGTCAGTCACATTTTTAACATTTTCTGGCATTTTATATATCAAACAATTAAATAAGGGAGAAAATAAGGAACACATTAATTGATAATGGAAATAATCATGAGAGTTGCAGCCCTGTTTAAATTTTGATGCTGGACAAGATAAAGTACAAAGAAATCCCCATCTGAACCATAGCTCTTTTTTCTCCTCCATACAGAGGCTGACTTTGTGGGTTCGGCATTGGTCAGGGAGAGCGAAGGCAGCAGCGGCGGAGATGACGATAAGATCTACTTCTTCTTCACGGAGAGGACAGAGGAGCAGACAGCCACTTATAGCCACAACAGGGTGGCACGAGTGGCTCGGGTTTGTAAGGTGAGAATAGATCAGATGCAGGAGATATACGCAGCTGGGAGAGAAGCTGTGGAGTTGTTGATGGTAGGAGTGGGTGCTATAACAGATGATAAGCTGCATGGGGAATGCACTGGTAACAAGGCCCCGAGGTGATTATATGAACAGACTGCGGCTGATGAATGGATTGAAGAAACAGTGTGTTTCACAGCGAGAGAGATGGATGACTGCAGGGAAGAGACAGACTGTTCAACATCTTGAGCATCGAACATGTGATTGATTTACATTTCCAGCTGTCCTGGAAGGAGTTAACGACAGGGAAATCCATTTGATAGAATTTTACAGAGTAATAACTCTGTCGTCTTCTCTCCTGCCGCGCTAATAAAATTAAATCAGCAGTGGCTTGTGTTTAGAGACAAGGTCCACAAAAATATATAAAAATGACAAGGCCAATCTTATTTTGTTGACTTACTTATGTTATATTAAATGTCACCAACAGTGTTTACATTTGGGGAAAACTGGGGTTTAGTTCAATACAATGACCCTTTTCCTTTAGTCTTCTGTCGAAACCATCACTTTTCATTTACAAGGAAACAGTAAATATTGGATTAAAGTCAGAGTCTGATGAAGGCAGCTGTAATAAGTCATGTCATACAGTCTATCATATAATGGAATGGACTTGTGTCTTTCTTCTTATTTTTATAAAGCATACAAAAATAGGTTCCTTGAGAGCTAATTTATTAAAAGTTTAGTCGCGGAAAAAATTATTAGACCAACCTACTTTTTCTTTAATTTCTCTGTTATTTTAATGTCTGGTCCAACTAAAGGTACTTTTTTTTTAACAAATCTAATGATAACAACAAAAATAGTCATGAGTTTAATTTAAGCTGATATCTATCCATTTTCCATGGTATTCTTGGTAATAACCAAAATTACATACAGTGCTCAGCATAAATGAGTGCACCCCAACAGATTTGTCTCAAAACCTTTAGTTTTCTTTGAGAATCAACATTTTCTATAGGACACTATACAGCATATCACTCTCAGTAAAGGAAATATTCTATTAAACTCAGTTTTGGCCAATTTTTTTGAAACTGTGCTTGTTCATTGAGATATTGATTAAAATCTTACTTTTCAAAGGGGGTATATTTATTTATGCTGAGCACTGTAAGTTCTTACATCAATAGTTATGGCATTGTACTGCCAAAAACAGTGCTTTTAGGCATTCCATGTTTTCTTTTCTGTCTGTTTTAGTCACATGATACACACAGTAATTAGTACTTGATTGCATAACCATTGTTTCTGATGACTTTTAATGGTCTTATAAAATTTTTCCCTGACTGTATATTTTGACATGAATCTATGTTTCTACAATGTACATCCAGTGACTGATGTTACCTACCAAGTGAATGTGTGCAGTATTATAATATTTACATCAAACTTATTATGTACTCCCACTACAGCGTATTTTGATATATGTGTGTGCTGCTTGGCTGAATTCGTTTAATAGAAAATTCTAAGCACAAACTGATGTTACCAAGCCAGACTAGACTGCAGATAGGTTTCTACTCCCCCTGCTACTGTATTTGCTTTGGCCTTGTGTAGCTTTACCTTTGCAAAAGGAGTGTGTGTATGTGCATCACAACCTGAAATAAATTCACATCACAATTTCTATGTTTAGCTTGCTGAAGGACACACTTTTATACACACACCTGTGGATTTCAGTGGGGAATCTTACCTATGGGAAGCCATAATCTTATTGAATGTATCATTATTGCTTTCCCTTGCCATCTGTTGCGCTCTTTAGGAGGTGTACTTCCCCTAATGTGCAACCTTGAGCCAAGAGTCCATATTGCCTTTACCTCAGCTGACCCTCTCTTCTCCCTCTGCTCCATTTCCTCCTCCTCCTTGCCTCTTCCCACAGGGGGACAGAGGAGGTCACTTAACTCTCCAGAAGCGGTGGACGTCCTTCCTCAAGGCCAGGCTGATGTGTTCTCTGCCCGAGTACAACTTCCACTTCAACATGCTGCGCAGTGTGTTCGTCGTGCCTGGCCACACACCGCAGGATACTCTCTTCTTTGGCATCTTCGGCCTGGAGTGGTGAGTGGGAGCTTTGGTGTTGTCAGCAGCTGAGGGGGCTTTGAGGATGCAAATGTAAATGAGCGAGTCAAAGATAAAAGAGACCAATCGATACACTAAGACATTCACAGATGACAGAGAGGGACGAGATGAAAGGGAGGGGTGAAAAACAAAGGGAGGGGAACTTTTTCGTCTCAGCATTGTGGAAAAAAAGAATCAATTAAAGGAGTTTAAGGAGAGAATATTAACTAAAATTCAGATTTAGATGAGCTACAAAGAAGCTTAAGCATATGTGTAGAAACGTGATAAAAAGTTTTTGCATTAGTGAGCTGGCTTTTCAGAAGCACATTCTCTGATTATCTTCTTTAGTCTTTATGCTTCATCTTGAATGAAGGGTTCTCTCTAAATCTGCTGCACCTTTTCTCCCTCTGATTCAATATTTGTTTAAAAATAAGACGTCGTTCAGTTTCATTTGCTACCATCTATTAAGAGTTATATTTTGGTTTTTAACTCTGTATTTAGTTTTGTACATCAATATGCACAAGCAATATTTTTCATAATGAACAAACGCAAAGGAAAGAAAGAAAAGGAAAGATGGGGCCTACATAATTATGCAGTTTCGTGAGCACTGTCCATGTCCTTGAATTTTGTCCATTTCCTCCTCTTATTTTTTTTCGGTCACTTGTTTGACTCGCATATAGAAAGTCATTTTCTCCATACCATCTCGTCCATAATGTCCATCGATTGCTACTGTATTTTGTTTTAGGATTTATTATCAGAATGTGAGCTTCTGTTATTTTACTTCTTGTGACTTCTCCATTTTGTAGTTCTCTACTTTTCCCCTCCTACTCGTCCCAAACACGCATCACTTCTAATTATCTCCTTACCATCTCTGTCAGTGCTCATCCCCTCCCCCTCTCCCCCCTGCCTTTTCATCCCATTTGTCTCCTTCCATCTACGCAACTAGGTGAATTTGTGATGTACTGTACTTACACTGCTGTCACCATGGCAACCCTGGGTTTACCGCTGTTATTGTATATGGCCTGTAGTCTGGTCTTTCTCACTTCTTTTGTGTGTGTATTTGCTGTCTTTAGGAAGAGCGTGAAAGCATCTGCAGTTTGTCGCTTCTCGCTTTCTGAAGTCCAAGAGGCTTTCCAAGGACCCTACATGGAGAACCAGGACTCTGGCTCTAAATGGAAAGAATACACTGGGAAGATACCTGACCCACGTCCTGGAACGGTAAACATGCAGGAAAAAAAAAAAAAAAGGCACCACTAGTCTCCCTGTCCTGAAAAAACAAACAAACACTCTATTCATCGTTGTAATAGGTCGTAGATGAGAAATGGAAGTAACCATCATGATGTCACCCACTGTTTTGTTGACTAATGTTTTGAAGAATTTTGGCTGTCACAGTTAATTCTTTTTTTTAATAGAAGTAACTCTTATTTCAGAGAAGGGTGGAGCTAATGAAGCGCAACAAGTAAAACTCACAAACACTACCATTAACTTACTTCTCTTAACTTACTTTTTCTTTTAAAATAATAAATATCTATGAAACTTCCTCAGCTGATTCCTTACACAAGTATGAAAAAAATGTATTACAAGTTTTTGACATTTGTATGTTAAATTATGCAAATTTGGCATTATCTCATTAAATATGTGCAATTTGGCATATATTTTTGGTAGATGGATCTGAACATATAATAAATCCAGGTAAAATATTTTTTTTGGTTTACATGCAAGATGAAAAAATTACAGCAGGATTTCAGGATATCTGCTTTTGTTACCTAGGAAATCCAAGTTCCTGTTCATAGCATTAAAAAATTATTTTCACCATGTTTTTTTTAAATTAAAATGTCACATAAATCAGGCCAGGAAGGTTTTATCATCAAATCCCTTTTTAAATATCTCCAGAATACTGCTAAATATACAAGTGTAAAGTTTGGTGTACACTGGTGATACTGGTCATGACAGACTTTAGTAAATAGAACAAATTCGGCATGTCGCATTGGACTGCTAACTTCTTAGTAAATTCAGGAGAAACTTACTGCAGCAAGTAAACAAACTGTAATAAAATAAACATATTAATGTATATTTCCAACATTTTCTTTATAACAGTTTGAAAGAATACACATTGAAGGAGTTAACGAGCCCAAAATCTCAAAATTGACCACTGCATGAAAATTGAATGTTTTTGCCTGCTTTGTCTCGAGTTAAAATGCCAACTAATTTACTTTCACTTAATTTACATTGCTTTAACACATAGTTTCAATCTGTGACAGTACAACAACAATGTCAGCTTTTCATAATGTATAAACCCAGCTAATTAGCTAATTCCAAGCTAACATTAGCTAATATAATAATAATAACATAGCTAATATGTAGGTTTTGTAATTAGGTACCAGTAACCTTCATGGCCTTAAAGTGGAACTTGGCAACATTTTACCTGTTTGTTCTTCTTCGATGGTATCAGTCTTCTTTGTTGGTGTAGCCCGGAGGACTATTCACTGTTGTAAAACTCCCCCCCCCCCCACAAATGTGCATTCGTTTTCCATGAAGGCTGTGACGAGAAGGCAAAATAGTGATTGCACACCGGAGCACAGCGGAATGGGACACTTTAGTCAGACACTGAAGTTTCAAAAATTTGTTTTCACTTTATGGAGGAGGTCACGCAACAGCAGCTAAGGCTATAGCAACATGATCCTAACAGCTGCAGAAAGCCTTGGCTCATCGGTTAGTTGTGCGGCAAATGAACACTCCAGAACGCCTCCAGGTCCCCGCTGGTGGGATCCATTCCCCACTGATGGATCCTCCCTGGTCCCAGATGCATGGACTAGTTGACACGCCAGATATCGGGGACTCAGTTAGCTGCACAGCTAACCAATGAGCCGAGGCTGTCTGTAGTAGCTATGGTGCTAACTTTATTTAGCTGGTGAATGAATGGTGATGCCCCGGTGTTCAACTGAACGTCTGAGGAACTCTTTTGTATCTGTTGTTTATTTTTATAATGAGAATTTTATTTGAAATTACGATTGGATTGTTGTTGTTGTTGTTGTTCCAAGGGTCTGTATCAGAGTTCGGAATGACGTTGTGTTTTTGTACTGTGTCATGAGTCCATGGCATTTTTATTTATCTATTTGGGGATGAATAAAGACATCTATCTATCCATCTAAGCCGTACAGTTTAAGAGCTAACCAGCTAACAAACATCAATGGCTCCCTCTTGTCACTGCCCCCGTTACCATTAGCACGCTATCATTCTGGAGCTAACATTTACTGTACATAAATCACACGTATCATAAACATCAGATACAACTAGATTAAACTGAATAAATTCTGTGTCTATAATAAAAACAGTCCTGAGGCAGACAAGGGGTCTAATAAACTGAACAAACATACACCTACGGGACAAACAGCAGTGATTACTGTAATGATACTCATGTATATGATATATTACACTGATATGTAATGATAGTGAGTATGCTAACATCTCCGTTAGCCAACAAGCATCCAGGCATCGTTGATAAAATAAGTTCATAAATGAGTAACACTGTTACAACCAATAACATCATCAACAACACAAATCCACTGAAATACATAGAGTATAGACAATGTATGTGTGTTTCCTCTGCCATGGTAAACACGACGAGATCTTAGGTGTACTGGGGCGGCTTGAATAAGTTGCAAGTACCAGAAATAGACTGTAGAGGGAGCAATTGGACGGCGGAGGGCTTCCATTAAACTCAAAACAAGCCATTTAACCATCACAATTAATTCGAAACTGTTTAATTAAGGTAAAAATGTTACCAAGTTTTCCATTACGCAGTCATTTGAATAACTGCAGCTTTGGTTTAATTTGCCTTGCCTTGGAGGTTGCTATTTGTTTGTAATCGTGCAGGATTCTTTCTAAAAATCCCCAACAGAGAGCAGATGAAGTGATCATACAGGCAGATGCATAAAAGGCAAAGGCAAAGGATGAGATGGTGGGGGAAAGATAAGGAGGTTGAGTGACATCCTCTAGAAAAAGGCTCTAAACACAACCAGCTTATGTCACTGAAACCCTTTTCCATGGTGATTAGCCTCAGGCTGCAGCTTTGGCGACAATGGCTTAGTGTGGCAGCCAAGGCCATGGCATCGTTAGAAAAAGCAGACGTTATCCACTGAAGTGTCACTTCAACACTTTGCAGGACTTTATTTGAACTTTGTGGGTTGCTGTTAAGCGGTAACAAGATGCGGTCAAGGGTTTTAACTTAGGAGCGTGAAAGCCTCTTAGATGAGTTGGCTGAAATAATTTGAAAGGGACAAAAGGAGGAGAGAAGTATTTGTCATAGGCAGGTGTAGAGCGAGCTGAGCCTAGTGCATGTCAGCACAAGCCGACTGCCGAATTCACTCACGCAAATCACAATCTTCCTCATGTTAGCATATTCTCCGTGATCCTTTAATTTTCCCAGCACACCATGTCACTGAGTCCACCCTCTCTCTTTGCCTCTATCCATCTATTTACAGATAACTGCATCACAAATGAGCCAAAACCCAAAAATGTCCTTCTTTTCCCACCAGCATGGCTTGTCTTTTGCTCATTACCCCACTGCTCATCCCTCTCTTTGGCTCATTTTCCTGTAGTGTATAACGGACACTCTGAGGGCCAGAGGCATCAACATCTCCACTTCTCTGCCAGATGACGTGTTGGACTTTGTCAGGAGACATCCTCTAATGTCCCAGCAGGTCCAGCCCTTAGACAAACGCCCCCTGTTGTTTAGAAGGACTACAGACTACACACACATGGCCGTACACGTGATCCAAGGCTTAGATGGACGAACATACCATGTACTATACATGGGAACAGGTGTGTATGAATGTACTTCATGTATAAACGATGCTGAAAGTTCATCATAAATTGTAATGTGCAGGTTTGTTTGACTGGTTTTCAGATTGTTATATTACTTCTTACTTTCTCAACAGCCATTAAATGCCATTCATTTGTGATGTGACATAAAGATTGGCAACTAGCAATTTGTTGTTTTTAATCAGAGTTAGATTATTTTCCATGTAAACCACCTTTTAATGAATTGAAAGAGCCTCATCATTTTCTCAAACAAGAATTGTATTCATCATCATTCTATTTTGCATAAAAATGTTACTGTATGCCAAAAAGGGACTGGCCTTCCTCAAAGGATAAGCCTGTTAGTCTAGTAATATATCTTTTCTTTCTTATTTGTAACAATTTGTATGAAAACAGCCCTGTAAGGAACAGAGTGATCTAATAATGAATATAATAATGTTCTTTCATTCAAAGCCAGATAGAGATTTTTTTTCTCTCACTGTGCTCCTTCCATTGTTATCCAAAATATATTAAAGCTATCTTGCTGGTGAATAATAACCTCAAAAGGGCAACACATTTGTATTAATCTGTGGCTGAGAATAGCCTTGAACTAATTCAGTGATGTTCACTTGTTTTCGAAAAAGTTTGGCCTATTTAATGGAAATAGAAATTTTTTTGTAAGGTATCGTCTTTAAGAATGAAATGTATCTGGGTGCCGTAGAGGAAATCAAAATGGGCAGAAGAGAAATATCACATCATTCGTGTTTTTCTTTCATTTATTTAATTTAAAGCAGTTAGAGTAAAGAGCAAACTCTCCAGCTTGAAATGTTGCTTCTGGCCATGCTGCATAAACAAGGCAACAAATTAAATAAAGGCATAAAATCATGTATGATCATTAATTTTGGGATGGCACAGAGCAAGAGTATTTATTTTTTTGCATTTATCTGAGGTCATCATTAGGTACATCCTTGGGGGAAATATGTCTAAATTTATTTTTCATTATTGGGTCTAGAAAAGCTGGCAAAGTATTGTAGTTAATTAAATTTTGGAAGACAGTATGAACCTTTACCAAGCTGGCAAATTACCAGGTACCAAAATGAGCCCAGATTTATGGAAGCACCCAGTTGTGTAGTAGGATATAGAATCAGGATGTGGTCATTCTAGTTTTCTTTCCTTTTGTCTCTCAGATGAAGGCTGGTTACATAAAGCTGTTCAAGTTGACGGTCACCTTCACATTATTGAGGAGCTGCAGGTGTTTGAGGAACCACAGCCCGTTAACAGCCTTCTGATCTCTGACAAACAGGTACATCTGAGACGATCACACACACACCCACAACCTGTAATCCCCCTCTTCCCGTATTTAAATCCTTTTTGTCCCCTCTAGATGAGTGTGTACATTGGCTGTCCATCAGGCGTGGTGCAGCTGCCTCTTTCCAACTGCCACAGATACACTACCTGTTACGACTGCATCTTTGCCAGAGACCCTCACTGCGCCTGGAACGGAGCCCAGTGTGTGGAAATGATGGCGCATGCAGACAGGTGGGTAGTGACACCGGCGTGATTGGATCAGGTGATTTAGCTGCTGCAGGTGCCCTTTTGTGTGTTCGAACCCTTAGTATCACTGTGACCTGTCATGGCGTCAACTTACAGGGCTGTTGCGTAACCACGGCGCTGGCAGAAACTTGATTTTGGCTGTGGTTGTAAACATAGTGTGCAGCTGTGTACTCAGTGTGTAATGATTAAACTTAGCAGATGTGCTTACTCAGTACTATGTTGTTATGAGGCAATAACTGAGAGATATACGCTGTCATATAGCATGAGTTGTGTTCCTGCAGTTCTCTCAATCACCACCAATTAGTGACTGACTTTTTAACACGGTTTATACATATGTGATAAGTAGCCACTTTGGATTTGAGTCGCTGTAATTTTTTACAATCGTAGTTGTTTTTCTACTTCTCTAATTATTTGTCTCCTTCTGCTGTTTTTTTTTTTCAGCCCACCCTGTTTCTGTTTTCCCATCTGCCTCATTTCTGCTTCAGCTCTTTGTCTACATCATCATTTATTGTTTATTTTAAGCTTGTTCACTCCATTTGCAATACTCATAAACATTTCATCATATGTACACGAACATACATCGAGAATTTGTTGCAAACACCACATATATAGAGAATTTAAACAAACAGTGTGCTTAGAGAAATATACTTCAAGAAATATACAAAGAGACATTGGTTGTAAACAGTATGTGTACACAACCTATATAATATATGAATATACACAGCAATTTAATACTAAAATGTGACCATAGTAGCCCAAAAAGGGAGTCAAAGGAAGTAAAACATATTTACTCCCACCCCCAGTTTCACTACTTAATATGGTTGCAATTTAGTCAAAGAAATTAGCTGTAAACATTCATTAGTACACCAAAACTAACTTTAACAAAACATAGAGAACACAAATGTACCCAATCAAGAGAAATTATTACTAATTAAACAGATTATAGGCACCAAAATTTCTAGCACTTGTAGTTGTTTTGTTTGGTTGTGGTTTTCCCTGCTTCTTTTGCTTCTCACATCTATAATGTAGTTCATATATAAACTTCATGGACCCCACCCCCATGAGTGGAAAGTTTCCTTTCTATCCACCTTAAATGGGTAAAATTTACCATCTTCTTAAAAAAAAAGAAAATACATTTTCTAGTAACAATGTGAGGGGGAACAGGCATTTTTCTGTTGATAATAAACTTTATTTGTGTGTATGTGGTATATTGTAGTGTACTGAAGCTTTGTAATGTGAAGGTTGCAACAACACACGAGATGCAGAGTTTTTGGTTCTCAGCAGGAACCTTCTGCCTCGAGGATGTTGACTTGTTTCTGAACTCTTGTCTTGTATTGTTTAGTGCTGCTGCGCATCACAGTAGGCTGTCTGCAGACATCTATGTCAATGTACTTGAGATGTTGCTTAATTTGATATTGCCTGTTTGATACTAGTATCTTCAGAATGTTTTTAATTGGTGTTTGAGCACATTGTTCATTTTGTTACCACCATGTTTTCTCTCAGTGAACAAAAAAAAATAAAAAATCATGGATACAGTGTTTTCTCTCGGACTCACAACCAGTTTTAATTCAGTCTGACTTACAGAAACAGAGAAAATTAATTTTAAACATAATAACTACCAACAACATATGTAAATTTTTATCCAAATACCAAAGACATGCTGGAACTCCTTTCTCTGCATACCCAGTGCTTAACCAGTCTGACTTGAAATAGCCATTTAAATTGATTTTATGTCCCTGAATAGAATAGATTGTTAATTGAACTCCGCTCACAAACAGCCATTATCCAATCACAGCTTAGCAACTGTTAGTGCACATCTAGGTCAAGCCTGTTGAGCTGTGGATTTAAAATAGAAGCAGCTGTTGAAACAGTGAAGAAAAAGTAAAGAGAAAGAGTTTTAGCCTTTCCAAACAATGTGAGGCATGAATTCACACTGGGCTTATCTGCTCAGATATTCTGTAAGCGATTGTAACCAGCTTATTCAATTCTACATTTGATAGAAAATTGCAGTTTGGACTAGTAAATGTACCCTATGTGCCGTTAAAGACTCAGCACAGCAACAACTGCTGAAGGGGAGTGGCTGAACAAGCATGTTTCCCTGATTTAATGTTAAAACATGTAAATTGAATGACTTAGATGTTGCTCCTGGTCCTCACTGTTGTGTTTCTTTACCTTCACAGATCTACATTAATCCAGGACATCCAACATGGCAGCAGAGGATGTGAGAGCACACAAGATGGTACGCTGAGATCTCATCGTCTGCTAGGTGCTGCTACTGCCAAAAAGAATTTAAAAAAAGTTTTCTTTTAATGCGAAGAATGATAAAAGAGAGATTAAAAATAGAGAATGTTAGGAAGTACTAGAAAGATGTGTACTTGTCTTCAGATGGCACCAATTCCTCCTTTCAAAGTTGATCATGCATACTGTGGTCCTCTCCTCCCTTCTTTAATCACATTTTGTTATCTCTGGAGAGAGATCTTTTTGATATTCAAGGCAGGCAAATGGTTTCTCTCTTCACAGTTTCAATCTGGTAATTGTACCATCATCTGTCCTCACATTGTTCTCACTGTAAAAGGTAATATGTCTCTGGAGTCTATGCTCCACTTAGTTTGGACAGCTTTAGTCGATTCATTAGATCTTAAGTAATTGAGGCTGTAACGTGTCAGGGGCTCAGCTGTTATAAACTTAATTCGGTATAATAGGCATCATGCAAGGATAGATTTGTTCTTAAAACATAATGTATGACACAATTTTCTCATAATTGGAGTTTTTTTCTTGCTTAGGTTTTCACATATGTTTGAAGATTGATTTGCTGCCTTTATTGACAAAGAGAAAGCACTATCATGTAAGATGCTTCAGTCTGACAAAACAATCAAATCATTTTTTGTGAATCATATTGAAGCTATAACCTCAAACAGTTGAGTGAAATACAGTCTCTATCAAAAGTATTCACCCTCTTGGATGTTTTACCCTTTTATTGCTTTCATAAACAATAGTTTTTTTTTATATATTTTTGCTTCATTGACATTACTTTCTAGAAATCTGTTTTCGCTATGACATTAAAGAGTTTTGGCCAATAAATTTTTGTATAAAAAAGGCCACATTTTATCGACCATGGTTGATTTATGAAAGCAAGAAAAGGGTAAAACATCCAAGGGGGTGAATACTCATAATGGGCACTGTAACTCATGTTTTAATTAGGGGTGTGTATTGGCAAGAATCTGGCGATGCAGTACAAATCACAATACTGGAATCACGATACTGTTAACAAGGCGATATTCTTTTGTTTGCTTTGTTTGTTTTTAAAAGATCATTTCCTGGGAAAATTGAATTACACCAGAAATATGCACAGATACTACACACATATATATTTGATCAGAACAGGATTTAATCCTATATCACAAAACTTTCCTCTGTAAAAACTTGAAGTGCAGGACTTGGATAAATAAAGTTTTAACATCTGACATTACCAGTACAAAGAATACACACAATAAATCAATAAATAAAGAAACAAAATAGGTTGTTACAGACAGTACAGTTTAAGATCCTGCTCAGATGTTCATATTCTATTAGCTGTGAAAAAAATACATGAACAATGTTATCAACTTAAAAAAAATACATGTATGACCTACAATATCACAATACTACTGTTGTAGCACTCTTTTCCTCGATTTCTTATATTTCAGCAGTCTCATGTATGACTAGGGGTGTAAGAAAATAATGCGATATCTCATTTCACGATACCGATACAGTATCATGAAATGTAATATTGTGATAAATTAGAAAGATAGAAACGATATTTTCTGACATCCCTAATTTGAATACAGATAAAGAAAAGTTTAAAATGTATATGTAACAGTATTCCAGCTGTGGGAATAATCTGAGATAAAGCAGTGAAGAGTCAACATCTGGTGTAATTATATCAGGGTTTTGTTGTGTGCAAATTAATTCAGTGACAACAAAATTCTATTACTAATAATTAGCATATAAATGAACCACATCTGATGTTGAAAACCATTCTGAAAACAATTATTATCCTAACAACAGAATATCCAAAGGTCACGCAGAAGGGCAGTTGAATTGAGCTAAAGAGCGGATCATCCACTTGGCTACTGTTAACATCACACACTGAGATGTACAGGTTAACATGCATGACAGCCACATTCATTTATCCTCCTCCATATTATTCATGAAACACTGCGCTTCATGTCTGTGTTTGACGATTCTCTCCTTATTTCTCATCGCTGCTCGGCTGACATGTCAGACAGCTGTAACCTTTATATTCATGTTCTCTGATCATTACAGGTCATATAGCTCCACACGACACAGGTGTATTTGACATTTTGTCATCTGTTGATTGTAGACAACGTGACCAAAAGACATGCTGTTTAAAATTGTTTCTGTTATCTTCGGTAATATTTTTTATGAATTGAAAAATCCTGACATAATGGCTAAGATGCATCTGGAATAATGAGTGTTGATTATGCTAATTTCCAACTGACAGGAGGATATACTGTTATGTAGCGATTTATCATGTTTATGTAAGCGGTCATACTTTTATCATAAGCTGAATCAGTTGTGGATCAGTTGAATAAGACCAACACCAAAAACAGAAAAGAGAACATTCGGATATTTTTGCGTAATAGTAAATGTAAATTGTAAAAGCAGACTGAACATTTGTGGGTTTTTTTGTTTTTTTGAGGGGGGATGGGGTTTATTAGTGATACAGTTGGACATAGCGGAAAGGAAAAAAACAACACCAACAAATAACAAACAAACAAAAAATTTTACTGACAAACAACATCAATGACAGATTGTATTGCAATGAAAAATATAATAACCGTAAAGAGCAACTAAACAATATAAATTGATTAGGGGCGATAGGAAAAAGGGGGAGAGAGTGAATAAAAGTGAAGAAGGGAGGGGGCGGGAAGGTAAATAATAATAATTATAATAATGATAATGGTTATAACAAGAACACAATAATATATTGTAATAATACTAATAGTCTAATTTTCTAGTATTACTGTAGTTGCGGTGGAGGCAGTCACAATAACCGCAAAAATAGGTTAAATAATTAAATATTTATAACTTATATCAACTCCTATCAGTCTGACTTTATTACTTAATTTAAATTAATATGGCTATGGGGGTGGAGCCAAGCACACAGAACCCAAGTAGGGGGGGACACCAT
Organism: Fowleria isostigma; assembly: GCA_029814645.1. Classification (NCBI taxonomy): domain Eukaryota; kingdom Metazoa; phylum Chordata; class Actinopteri; order Kurtiformes; family Apogonidae; genus Fowleria; species Fowleria isostigma. Next base: position 33,237,147 of record JAPTGZ010000008.1, read on the forward strand.
CACCATCCCACACATTATATAAGCGGTCAAACTTTTATCTTAAGTTGAATCTGTTATGGATCAGATGAATAAAAATAAAAGAGAAAATTTGGATGTTCTTGGATAATAGTCAGTGTAAATACTAAAACCAGACTGAACTTTTTTTTTTTTTTTGCATGATACAGTTAGACATAGTGAAAATTAAAAAAATAGCAACAACAGCAACAAATAACAAACATACAAAGAAAAGACGAACAACAACAATGGCAGCATTGTATTACAATGAAAAATATAATAAACGTATTGGGCAATTAAACAATATATTATAATAAATAATTATAATACAATATATCAGGAGCGATAGAAACAAGGGGAAGGGAAGAGAGTGAATGAAAGTGAGGAAGGAAGTGAGGTGCAAACCAGACTGAACATTTGTGTTTTGTTTTGTCAGATGTCGTTCAGCGGAGCCGCTCCGTGCGGGTGGGCGATGACGTGCTGCTGCAGTGTGAGCTCAGTTCTAACCTGGCGACTCCGCTGTGGACCCAGGACGACCATGAGCTGCAAGGCTATGGCCTCAACTCCGGCTTCAGAACCGGCACTGATGGTCTGCTCATCATCGAGGCCCGGCAGGACCAGAGCGGACAGTACACCTGTTACGCCGTGGAAAACGATGTCAGAGTCGCCATGGTTACCTACAATGTCACCATCCGCATGGACCTGCCCCCTCTGCCACCCGTTGAGCCAACTGAAGACCTTTACAGTATCTTCCTGACTTTTCCATCTCCGAGTGAGTCCCCCTCCTCTGAGAGGCCCCTCCCTCCTCCCCCAGCCCCGCTGCTGCCCACCTCAGACCTGCTCAACCCCAGGAACATGGAGGCCATGTACCTGTCCCTCATCACCATCCTCGGAGGCCTGTGCGTGGTGCTCACCGTGGTCCTCATCTACGTTGGCTTCTGTCTGCGAGTTGGTCACAGGGGGAAGTACTCCCTACGTGCCGCTGCCGCCGCCTACCCCAGCAGTAAAAGAAACAAGAACAGAAAACAGCACCGTAACTCCGCCCACATGGAGCTCAAAACCATTTCCAGTCACTGTAACGGCAACGGTGTCTGTAATGGGGTTTCCAAGCAGTACAACGGCGACATCCATGATGGAGGCTTTCTCCAGATTGTCCCAGGAGAGGGTCACACATCGCACAACAGGGAGTCTCCGCCCCCGGCCCCGCCTCTCCCACCCAACTCTCACCTTCCTTCCCCAGAGGCTGACTTCCCCAACGGGCTGTCGGCCACCCTGCCCAGCGTCTTGAGGAGGATGAACGGCAACAGCTACGTGCTTCTGAGGCAGAGTGACTCGGATAATTCGTCGCCACTCTGCTACTCCTTTGCTGAGGAGCTCAACAAGATCTTAGAAAAGAGGAAACACACTCAGCTGCTGCCCAGGCCCGATGAGAGCTCAGTTTAGTAACACGTAGCGCCCCCTGTGGTGGGAAGACTGCAAAATACTGAGTGGTGCTGAAGTGCCTGCCATATGACCACTGTTGCTGAGAACTACAGCAATAACAGTCTTATCTGCATCCTTGGATTTTTCCAAGTCCACATGTAGACATTCCTGCTTTTTGAACCTTTTAACTGTTAATTTCCAAACCCATGAAAATGAAAAATCATAATGAGGGGAATTGCATGAAATGGATAAAAGATTTTTTCTACCTCAGGTAAATGTTGCCCAGAAGGAACTGCAAGGTCATACTGTAGTGTGATGAGCACCACTGAGAGCTCTGATCCACCAAGCACAAACAAAACACAGACTCCAGAAGAGAAGAGGCTCATGGGAAAACACATGGAGCTTAAAGTATGTACATGTGAGGGTCTCTGCACCACGGCCATGTTTGGCTTGTTTTTAACGTAGAGGGCAGCTAGCCAAATTTTGTTTGCACTGACAACTGCACAGATGGCCTATGCATTTTTAAAGCGTGTCATTCACACTTTATAAGTATTGAGGCAAATGGACATGGTGATAGAAGGAGTTTTGTTTTTTGCAGTGTTTTCCATTTTAATGCTGACCAACCAACTGCAATAAGCCTGATATAACAATATACAATAACTCATGACAACACACACTTTACACCAGCTATTGTTAAAAATGGTGAATTAATCATTACTTACGAAATTAATATTTATACAAATTTGTTTCTTTAATATGTCAATAGAAAATAATGATTACATTAATATAACATTTTAACAATATAAAAAATAATACAAGAATATTATCTGATCTTTAATATCATAACAGTTCAGTAGGTCATAGAAGTTTGATATTGAGTGAATGTTAAAATAATTCTAACCCTTCATTTAAATGGTAAATACAGATTATTTCACCATTTTTAAGACTTTTTAGAGGATTAATGGACACCTCAACAATATGTGACAGTATTATACTTTTGATGCACTTTAAATATGTGTTTTAAAGCGCTTTGGTAAAGACTCTTCAGAATATTATGACACTGCAACAAGTGAATTCTGCCGCAGAGGAACTTTAGATTGGACGTTTTTTTAGTGTGAAGAGCTGCAACAGCAGAGGCCACAGCTGTGTGTACCTGATGTGTTTGACAGAAGTGGATAAGGAGGAAAACACTGAGCGCATCTCAGCAGAGCCTGGATCCAGTGCAGAGTGGCCTCCTGCATGAGACCATAACAGACAATAACAGACTGTGGGCCACAGAGCTGCAAAAAAGCATCCAAGGTAAATAGTTTTTATGTCCTCCTAACCTCACACGTCAACCCCTGCACCGGCACTTTGCCAAACAAGCACTTAAAGGCATGTACCGAGGTTAGAGTGCAAATGTTCAACTCGGCAGCGTTTTATTACAGCAACAGAACGGTGTATTGGTAAAAGATTTTAAAAGATCTAGGACCTAGTTTGCTCACAGTTTGTTGATCAGACTCCTGGGCTGTTTATCAGTTGTGGAAAACTTTCAGAGGAGTTCACAGAAGTCAAACTGAAACATCTGCCGTGGTCTGATTCACAGTTATACCATCTCAGACAAATTAATCTCACATCGTAGTCCATTTATAGGAGAAAAAAAAAAAAAAGACGGTTTAAAATGACAGGAACTAAAATGACCAAGGCTTAATTTCTAGGAATCGGGAAGACGTGACAGCTTAAATATGATTGAAACTTAGAAACCATCCTTAAGCAGAACGTCATCTTTATCCTGGTACGGTGGGTATTTCAGACAGTCTCACAATTAGCGTTTATTTTCCTCACCGCCGTTTTCTGCTGCCTCTTGCCGTGTTTGGGCTGTTAGAGGGCAGTATTAATTAAAGTCTTCTGACAAGTCTGACCTTATTGTTCAGTGCAGAACGCAGTAGAGAGAGAACATATCCTCCCAGGGATGTAAAGCACAACAACACTAAGGCGCTTTTTATTTTCCCCTTGGCCTCAGACGGAGGTACGCTTTTATTATTTCTGTTTTTAGAGTTGGAGATGCAAGGACAAATCCAGCACATGAGTATGTATAGTAGGTTTTCTTTAAGCGTAGCTGAACAGCAGATGATCCTTCGACACTCTTGCACAAATGCACATTTGATTTAATCATTAAGAACTTATCTGTGATGTGAGGGTGTGAGATCTGTGCTGCAGCGATTCACAAAGAGCTTGAAGAGCAAAGCTTTCCAGTCACTGGCGCTGATCAAAGACATGAGGGGAGAAGGACGCAGCTGCACACTCCACACATTAAAAGCCTTCATTAAAGACCTCATTTCAAAGCACAAATCAAGGTGAACACAGCAGCAGTTTTATTGTCAAACTTTTTCTTGACGTATGTATGGTGAATATTCACACCTACATGCACCACACCACTGGAGGATGCATGTCTTGGTTTTGTAATGTTAATGTGCTGAGGTTGGTCATGCACATAGGTACTGGTGTTGAAAAAGACGCTGCTGTTTATATAATAAAGCCATGAACACAGATTTACCTGACTGACAACTTGGATTAACTCAAGAACCATGGCTGCACAATATTGATTGATTTATTGGTTTATTTCAAGCTTGTACACTCCATGTACAATATTGATTAGATATATTTCATTATGTGTACACAGATAAATGTAGAGAAATTTGTTGCAAACACAATGTACATAGAGAAATTTATATAAACAAATATGCATGGAAAAATATACATAGAGAAATTGGTTTTAAATCAAGCTAACTTTAACACAACATACAAAATGCACCTAATAAAGAGAAAAATACCAAACAGATTATAGACACCACAATGACATAATATCCATATCATTATGTGCACACAAAATACATAAATATTTGCAATATTTCACTATTAATATACAACCATAATAACCTGAAAGGGAGTGAGAATAAGTAAAACTTAAACTTTAAACTTGTATGGTTGCAACTATATCAGAGAAATTAATTGTAAACACGCATTAGTACACTAAAACAAACTTTAACACAACATATAGAACACAAATGTACCCAATTCCATTCCAATATAAAAAATAAAGATGCGATTCTTCACTGACCTCATGATTTGATTAATTTACTGTTCACCTGTTAATGACTGACAATATATTAAACACTTTTCAATGCATCAACCTGGAGCACATTCTTAGTTTTCTATATCAATGCACATGCTTCTGGTCAAATAAGTCTGAAGTCTGTGTTGTTACTTTTTTAGAATGTACCTTCAAATATCAGGCTAAAATGGTCCAAAAAGTCAATAAGTTGCAAACGGTTTCATCTTTTCAGTCGCAGCATCTATGTGATTCACCTCAAAGTGAAAACATAACAAAAACAAAATCCATCTCCAAGTAGAGAGATGAGAGTTGTTATCGGCCTCAGGAATTGATTACAATGTCACTTACTAGTTTCCTGTCATGTACTAGCCTGTATATGTGAAATATTCTTTTTTGCAAAGAAATGACCTTTCTGAAATGTCTGGGGTTACTTTGTTTTCATTTGCTGCAGAGTGGACCTGCATAGAAAACTGTAACATAACTTAAAATGGCTAAAGGATTAGGGCCACTGGGAAAAAGACAAATTATGGTCTAACACAGGGGTCTCAAACATGCAGCTCGGGGGCCAAATGCGGCCCGCCAAAGGGTCCGGTCCGGCCCGCAGGAAGAATTTGTAAAATCCAAAAATGACACAGTTCAGGT
>JAPTGZ010000008.1:33364534-33376438 GCA_029814645.1 Fowleria isostigma
ATGAAGAAGGGAAATAACTTCTCCTGGTAGGCTGTGTTTCACCCAATAAAGCTCTCCAGAGACCGTCATAAATTTAAAGTATCTCAGAATTAATTTGCACGTTGTGCATAATGTTAAATGAAAAAGATATTACAACAGAAATAAGTACTTGTTTTTGATCTTTATATTTTCAAAATAAATTAAAATGCATAATTCCATTTAAAAAAAAACAAAACCCTAAATATCACTCCTTCAAGTCTGCAAAATCTGAAATGTTTACTTATCTATTTAAATTCAAACTATTTTGAGACAGTAAATTTAATGTACGTTAGATAATTTATTTATGGGGTATTTTCAGTTGGGTGGTGGTGCGAAACCCAAGTACCTTATTTGTGAAACATTACTGCTGCTTTTAAAAATATGAAGTATGTTTATTTTGTTTTTTCCTGTCGTAAATGTTAAGAAAAATGTCCTATTGTTTTTTCTAGAGCAGTATAGGCTTTACGATCACACCTACATTTTTAGACAGTAGGAGCTTTTGGTTAGTGAACTGAAAATGATTATGCTTAAACTTCTCATGATGCAGCCATGAGAATGGGAGATGCAGATATCAGTTGTTTTGACAGGATTTATATTAATTATCTTCAAGATTATGAGGTGTTCGTTTTGCTGTGCTGTTAATTATAAATCTTAATATTCGTTGTCGTATTTAATTTGGTCAAAACCCTGTCTCTACAGGTATTTCAGCTACAACAAGAGAAAAAGAAGCTGCAGGAGGATTTCTCGGCTCTACTGCAGGACAGGGAGACTCTGGAGAGGAGGTGTGCGACCATCCAGAGAGAGCAGACCCAGCTGGGCCCTCGGCTGGAGGAAACCAAGTGGGAGGTGTGTGGAATTGTTTTAACCCCATAAACTGTAAAAATCGACTAAAGACAGGCAGTGACAAAGTCCTTCGTCTCCTCAGGTCTGTCAGAAGTCCGGAGAGATCTCCCTCCTGAAGCAGCAGCTGAAGGAGATCCAGTCAGAGCTCAGTCAGAAGGCAGGAGACATCGTGGTGCTGAAGGCGCAACTCAGAGAAGCCCGATCTGAGCTGCAGGCCAGCCAGGTCCGAACCCAGGAGGCCCAGACCGCCCTGAGGACCAGATCTCTGGAGCTGGAAGTCTGCGAGAACGAGCTCCAGAGGCGCAAGAGTGAAGCCGAGCTGCTCCGGGAAAAAGTCGGACGCTTGGAGGACGAATCATCCCGCCTTCGAGACACTCTGTCCAATCACAGCGGAGTATCTCTAACTGGAAATCCAAATGGGAAAGGACAGTGCATGAGAAGGGGTGGTCCTAGTCCGTCTGTGTACCGTGATGGGGAGGAAACTCATCTGGTGTGGGCGGGGGAGAGTGATGAGGCCAAGGCACAGAGGCAGAACGTGGAGGCTGTGTTAGGACTCAGACAACAGGTACGGAGGTTTTCTGCACATTCTTAAGCCATGAGTCTTTAAAGATCGTGGAAGAAGGTGGTGCTTAACTCCTGTTTTCTCTCAGGTGGACAGGCTGAAAGCTGAACTCATGTATGAGAGGAGGACGAGTGAGGAGCATCTGTCACGGTTTGAGGACGAGAGGAGGGTTTGGCAGGAGGAGAAGGAAAAGGTAAAGAGGAGGTTTATTGGCAATCTTCAGAAATGGTTCCTATCACTGGTATAACTGTGGGTTTGTTTGGATTTTTTTTCAGAACAGAACAGAACATAGCTCCTCAAATATACAGTATATAATAATTTAAGGTGGGACAAGGCAGGCAAAAACATTAAGTTTTCTTGCAGATTGCAGTGTGTTTTGCAAAAATGACCTCTTTTGCAAAATCTCTTGTGATTTATTTGTGTTTAAATGGGCAGGTTGTGACAACAGTGGACATGATGGGTTACACACAAATCCTGGAAAGAGACTGAGATTCATGAAAAACCCACATGTCTGGATTAGAAAAACCACTACGATTGACATATTTAACACTGTCTTTATTTATAGCACTATATCAGACCATTTACAGACATGTTTTCTGGATCAAATGCACTGACACCTAGGTAGGTTTTCTATCCCAATTTTGGTTCTATTTTTGGCCCCAATATTTTATTGAAAATTTATTAATTTTGGGACAGCTCAGAGCAAAAGAATACTTTTTTGTATTTATCTGAGGTCATCATTAAGTACATCCTGGGAGAAAATACAATCGCGGAAAAAATTATTAGACCACCCTGTTTTCTTCAATTTCTTGCTTTGTTTTGTTTTGTTTTTTACATTATTTGTTTATTTGGAAAAGCAGTTGCATATGAAACTTCCCTTACAGGTACAATTCAATGTCCACATCCCAAATGTGGATGAAAGAGTGATGCTAATTTTTGTTCATTTCAATGCCTGGTACAATTAAAGGTTCATTTGTTTGGACAAATATAACAAAAATAGCTCATAAGAGTTTAATTTAAGAGCTGATATCTATCCATTTTCCATGGTTTTCTTGATGATAACCAAAATTACATAAGTTTTTACATCAATATCTATGGCATTGTTCTGCCAAAAACAGTACTTTTGTCTGTTTTAGTCAAATGATACACACAGGAGTTAGGACTTGATTGCATAACTATTGTTTTTGATGACTTTTGATAGTTTAATCCTTTTTTCCATGACAGAATGTCTAAATTTCTCTTTTATTATTGGGTCTAAAAAGCTAGAAAAGTGCCAGATACCAAAATAAACCCAGTTTCATAGAAGCACCCATGTGTCATGAGAAAACTTTTGTCATGATTTGGTGCTATATAAATAAAATGTGATGGATTTTATAGGTTAATCACTAAATGACACTTGCACAATGTACAATGTCAATCTTCGGTTTACAGCTTTTATTCATGTGCTTGCTCTCTTCCAGGTAATCCGCTACCAGAAGCAGCTGCAGCAGAACTACATCCAGATGTACCGCCGAAACCGGGACCTGGAGCGAGTGATGAGGGAACTGAGTCTGGAGCTGGAGAACCGGGACATGGAGGACTATGAGGTTCACAGTGGCAGCAATGACATTCACTTTGAGGAAATCACCGCCACTGAGATCTAAATCCACAACGGAATAGATGGAAACACAACTCACAGATGACCTCTGAGGACATACAAACCAAACAATGGACTCCAGGCCAAATAACTGCACTATCTTCACACTATGGCTTTATCTGGACCACGAGTGAGAACTCATCACTGTCTAAATGGTGCATCCTTACTTTATGCTAACACAAAATGCACTCCTCAAATCCTCGTAAGGTGTCCCACGGCGCTTTTTAAAGAGATTTATTCCACCATAAAGCCAGCACAAAGACTACTTCTTCTATGAAACTACAGAGCAGTGAAAATCAAGAGTATTTGTTCTTTCTTGGACCACGTTCAAATCAGGGTATCAAAATCAACAAGAAACCTAAGCAAAAAATGTTGAGAAACGCACAGGATTCTGGTCAAAGTGCAGTCCCACCTGGCCACCAGCATGCATGTAATGAAGCCATCATTACAGCGGTCCCATTACTTCCACTGCTGGCTAATAATGTTACTAATGAAGACCTCACCTCGCCACCCGTCCATACTGTGCTTGACGACGACCCTTAGCGACAACCGCTGCACTAGAACCTCCAAATGACTACTTAAGGGAAAGCAACACCAAAACACACACCTGTATGAACTTTATGGCATTGACAGGATCAACAGTTCATGTCATTTAACACATAAGAGACATTTTTGCTTTTGTGCTTGTTTTGGCAGCAACCGTAAGTGTCTAGAAGGAATGTATTGTCACTCGAGAAATGCAGTAAAAATGGTCTCCACTGAGAGATGGAAGGAATCTCCTCAGCAACAGAAACATGGTTTGTTTTGCACAATGTTCCTGCTCTTTTTTTTTTTTTTTGTCTTCTGTATGGGATTTTTTTTCCCTCATGGAGCAAGTCATCACCACTAAAACAACAGTTTTGACGTTTGCTTACATGTGGACATCCTTATTCTGTCTGCCGTTGTGGAGACAGAAACCAAACATTCAAAGGAAATGTTTTATTTGAACACTGTTTGTAGACCACCAACGGGCACACAATCAATGCGTCCGCTCATTAAGGCGACGTCGTGAACTTTCACAAAAACATTTACATTTTACAGTCGTGTAGCAATGGGAGAAACGGAACCGTACTGAGCATGGGAGATATCATGGAGATGCTGCTGATTCTCCTCTTCCTCTATCTTCTGCCTTTTGTCTGTCTCTCTGCTTCTTACTTAGCTCTATTTTTGTAACAGTGAAAAGTGTCTCAGCGGTCGGTATCAGAGTTGTACGGGCAACTAAAAATGGAGCATATTCAGGTTCGGTTGTGACGTCACTGAGATATTTCAGCTGGTGTTTGAACTGTAGGCATGCTTTTTCAGAATTTCCATTTGTTCCCACATCATTCCCTTCCTCCTCCTCCTCCTCACTCTCTTTTTTATTTAGCTTTTAGCGGCATACAGCCAAAAAGAATATTTAAAGGCTTCCTAGTCTCCCCCTAGACAATAATCTTTATCGACTGCTATACAGGTAGTGAGACTGGCATGTCTGCATGTCTTTGTTATTCCACATTTCAGGAGAGGCTGGTTCAGGCAGAGGCAGGGTTTGTGATGTGCAGATGCAGTAGCTTTAGTGCTGTGTGTTTTTAAGGCAGGTCGGTTGTTAAACCAGCAAGAAGTGAGTTGAAGCTGTGGGTTTATTTGTGTTTCTTTAGTGTGAAACTCAGTAAATGCACTGAGCATGGTGGGTCTTTAAGGAAAAAAAAAAAACGTAGCGGGCTGAAAACTGTTGTCTTTTCTTTTACAAAGAGTCTATATCAAGGAAGTATAGTTAAAAGGAAATCTATATAATGGAGGAAATGTTGTATATTTTTTTATATATAGCACCTGAAGATATTTTGTTGTAGTACTGGTATCAGTGTGGGTTTAATATACAAAGTATAAAGACGTCTATATATCTATCTATCACATAAACATCACCATTTCAAATGATGGATCAATTATTAATGGAGGTGACAGCAGAGAAAGAGTGCACCTAATACTGTAATGCATGAAAGTATGTTTACATATAATCTGTCTGTGTAACACAAGCTCTCTGAAGACCAAACTTTGCAACTGATTTAAAAAACAAAAAAAAAGTCGGGAGTTTTGTTTTGTGTTGAAGTGTCCATTTTAACTGATCTTTCATTTGACTTTCAGTCTCATAATATTCACTCTCGTCTTCACAGTTGGGTTTTTGTGCACGTCGTTAGTTTCTAAATGCATGAGTTGGGTCTTCATAAAGTTGGGGTCAGAGCTGATGCAAACAAAGACTTTTTATTTCCTATATCTTAAAATTTAACAGTACTCTTGCAAAAATATTGATCAGGAAACTAGATCAGTCTATATTTTGCATGATTCAATGTTACCACATTTACTGTGGTTTGGGAGTTTTTGTAGGATGTTTAAAAGTGTGCACTGTGTAAAAACTGTCAATGTAAAGCATCGGAAAGTGACTGAGTGCAAAAAGTTGGGTTTGTTGTGGCTCCGGTTTGTGCCTCTTATATATAACCTGACAAAGGAGTTACATTTCCAAATCTAACATCTACTGAAGAATAAACTTAGCAAAGATCCAGCACATGATTGACAACATTTACTTCAATTCTAATGCCATCATGAATCTCCACATACTTACCTAACAAGCTAGGGCACCAAAAATGAACAAACATGATATTAATTTCTGAGTTGGAATGCGATAGCAGATAGACAAACTGTAGTAATGACCAGAAATGCATCAATATCTGTGGTTATTTGTCTTGTGGATCAACATTAGCTCATCTGCAAAACGATGACATTCACCAATGGAAGATGTTTTTCTGCTTTGTTATATTAAAGGTTATTTTATAAATATACTTGACTGAATATACTTGACTGAATTTGTGTTAAAATACTTTAAAAGGAGTTTAGTTATTTTCAATAATGAAGATTTTACACAAAAAAACAGTATTGGTAGTGGCCCAAACCTCCCCAAATGGTGCATCTATAATAATTAGTTATGTTTTGCATCCATCACACCCTCTAGTACTATTTTTATCCAGCTTGTTAAATATCTTTTTGGATAAATCTTCTCATCTGAGATAATTGTTGTCAATCATCTGCTGTTATTTAGGTTTTTTTTTTGTAAGGTTGCTTAATATTTATTTAACCTGACATTTTACTGATAGTTAGTATATCTCTGAATCTCAAATATAATGTTACACATTTGGGCACTAACCGGGGCTACATGTGTTTAATCACATTCTGTTACAGTAGTTATTCTTATTAGCCTATAGTAGACTGTTATCTCAGCACAGGTTCACATAAACAAACCGACACCTTCACTAAACGGCTGTCTGCTGAACATCCTGGACTTCTATATCGTCATCACTGCATAAACATCTGTGTAAATATGTAAAAGACTAAATAGTATAACAGAGTGACATTGTCTTTTATTTAGACAAACTATATATTTCAGATGTAGCCACTGTGACTAGACCAAAGCAAAGTAACATTTATTTTCGTGGCATTTTTTTTCTCATCCTTATGTGTGCATTTTTTTTTTAATGTTTACTTACATTGTGTCTTCATTATTTCAAGTATGTAGTTGTCTGTATATTTTTATGTGTATATTTCTTGGACAAATGACTGTGTTTTTAATTAAAGAACAAGTTGTCACACCTTAAAGCAACTTTTGGTTTATTCGTTTCCCACCAAAGGCAAACAAGTGACACTTTGATTCATCTGTTAAGCAGTTATAAGCAGCATTTTAGCATTTAACTATTGTGATTCTGAATTGATATGAGGACATTCCTCTTGTGTCTCACAGAAATTATAGTATTGTTATTATTAATATGTTTATTTTCTTACACTGTATTATGAAGACATATGTGTAATATTCAGTTCAAACATTTGAAGGAGTGACTTTTTAAAAAAAAAAAATGGAATTATACATTTTAAAACATTTCCCTGTGGTCTTCATAAGCTGTAAATGCTATGCTTGGGTCTAAATTCTTTACTAATTCAACTCTGCAGGTCCATCTTCAACCCTATTTCTGAGTAATAAAGGTCAATTTGAGCACTGGCCCTTTAAACGCAAATGAGCCACTTTACACCCACCCCCTCCAGGTTGTTGGCCGTGGTGCTCTGTCCTGTTCAGCCACTTGTGTTCATTAATACAACCAACGACTGAACATTTTAGGTAATCAGCTCGAAGCTTGGACATATTTTCAGTATGGACTACAACTGCTGCTGCTGACAAATAATTATGGTGTAGAAATGTTCATTGGAAGTCTTGACCTTATATGTACAAATGCCATGACGTATTTAGTTATAGATGTAACAAATTAAGCAGGAATTCAATGGGTTGTAGAAATCCACTCTATTTTGCCAAAATGAATATCAAGATAGGTCTGCAGCACCTGGAGGGTTCACATTCAGACTTTATGAACTATTAGGGTGCACAAATAAATGTACCAAAGACTGATAAAAGTGGGTTTAGCGAAATATGACCCCTTTAAAATAACTTTTGGTTTGTTTCCCACCAAAGGTATGGTAAATGAGTGACACTTGGACCCATCTGTTAAGCAGTTATTATAACATATTAGCATTTAAGTATTGCAGTTCTGAATAGATGTGAGAATATTCCTCTTGTGTCTCACAGCAACTATAGCATTATTATAATGTTTATTTTTTAATATTCAGTTCAAACATTTAATTTAAATGTTTGTATACTGCATATCCCTACTTAATATTGTGTATATAAAGTAAAATATTAGTGGCAAATCAGGTCTAAATACAATGAAGGTGAGAAAGTTATAACAAATCAGCAGTTATTTGAGCTGAGTAAATTATTTTGTAATTTCTGAAGGGCATCGTTTAATTTAACTGTCTTGTAATTTACAGTCAGAACATTTCACCTTGAACTTTTTTTTGCATTTATTAAAACCAATCCTTTGCTCAGTTGCTGTCTCCAGAATAAGGCACTGTGCACTCTATACTATCTTGTTACCCATAGCTCTTCTTCTCTGATATAAACTGTGCCACTGGCCTCCATGTTCTGCATTTCTCTTTGACATGTTTTTCCAACTCCTCCACATGTCTGCATAAGCTCAGTCCACAGCATGGTGTAATTAAGCCTCTAAAGTGGCGGATTGCTCCAGAGCACTGGCATTTCTGCCAGAAAAATACAGCACAAAAATACTGAGCAGCAATTTGTAATAATCCCCCCCAGACATCCACTAAACCCAAACTATCAGTTTTGACATAGTACAGAGGTTTAATCTGGGTATAAATCTATAAATCTCATAACACAGACTGGGGTAATCTCCCTCTGGCAGGCCTGCAGGGCCGGTGGACCAAAAAGTTCAGACCACTGGCTCCATGATCAGACACTGGTCTGGGGTCGCTACAAGGTCACAACATGTTGATCAGTGGCACAATTTCAACCCAGCGTAAGTTCATGCAGAGCACAATCTTATCATCAAAGACCCTTAAGGCGAGACACAGCAGGCAAAAGCACTGATTTTTCATGCAGTGGTCAATTTTAAGATTTTGGGCCAGTATACTCCCCCAATATGTGTTCTTTCAAGCTGTTATAAAGAAAACATTGAAAATATAAATTAAGATGTTTATTTTATTAGTTTGTTTACTTGCAGCAGTAAGTTTCTCCTGAATTTAACACAAAGTTAGCATTCTAATGTGACATGTTGAGTTTCATCTGTTTACTGAAGTCTGTCATGACCGGTATCACCAATGTACACCAAACTGTACACTTATGCACTTAGCAGTATTATGAAGAGAACTGCAGAGGGATTTGTTAATAAATCATTCCTGGCTTGATTTATGTGACATTTTAATTTTTTTTAAAAAATGGCAAAAATCTATTTTTGTTTTAAGGCTATGGACAACATATTTTGATTTCCAAGGCTATGAAAGCAGACATCCTGAAATCCCTCTGTAATTGCTTTTTCATTTGTGTGTAAACAAAATGGAAAAGAGAATTTTGCACCTGGCTTTATCATATGTTCAGATCTATCTACTAAAATTATATGCAAAATCATGCATATTTAATGAGATAATGCCTAATTTGCATAATTAAACATACACATTTCAAACAATTTTTTTGCATACTTGTGTAAGTTATCAACAGAAAGTTTCATGGTGATATCTAATATTTTAAAATTTTACTAAATTCATCTGTAGTGTCTCGCCTTAGGACTTGCTTCTTATCCAGTTCATGTGCAATACATGCATTGAGTAAAGACTTTGCTGAAAATACAAAGAATTTTATAAAAGTTAGAATTCAAGCTTCTAAACATTAGACAATCTTAAAATATCTCATATCAAAATGTGTGCTTAATAATCATTTGCGGTAAAATAAACTTCTGTATCAGCTAAAAGTTCATTTACAGTTTAAAAAAATGCTCCTCTTTGTTCTTGTGATGGCTCCGCCTCTTTCAGGACTAATCCATTCCTCTTTCCAGTGACCGGAGCTTCACCTGTCCGCTGTTTCCTGATGGTGGTGGATTTCGTTGCTCTTTCACTCCCTGCAGGGGTTGCATGTTTTCAGTGTCCTTCATGCGCTGTTTGCAGTCTGTCTGGGAGGCACACAGAGGTTAGTCAGCAGGTCTCCTGGGGCTTTTGGGGGTAGTGAGGACTTTGGGGACCTTGACCACGAAAATCATGGGTTCTTTGGCCTTGTTGCCGAATGCACGGCGAATTGTGTTCACAGCTTGCAGATGAGTCAGTCCCTGCAGATTCTCACCATCCACGGACAGCAGCTCAAACCCTGCCTGCAAACACAAACACAAACACACACACACACACACACACACACACACACACACACACACACACACACACACACATGTTTTCATACATATTTATCCACTGCTCTGTGTCTACATGTCATATAAGTATAGTTTTCTCCCGCTGTATCCATCTTCCTATTCAAGGTTATAACAGTTTTGCATTTTTAATTATATTTTAGTCTTACTTTATTTTGACTTTTTTTTCTCTAATTCAGTTACTTTTAATTAGTTTTTAGAGTGGGTTTGCTAGTTTTTGTAAGTTTTCCTTTTTCAAAGATGCTTAGTTTTAGTGTGATTTTTATTAATCTTAGTATTAATTTCTGGTTTTTTTTTTCATATTTTGGGTTATTTGTCAAGTGCAGGATTCAAAAAGATCAAAGTAAGTAGTGTGTAATAAAACTCAAAAAAAGATACCTTTTTTTTTTTTTTTTTAAATTATGTATTCAGTTACTGCTAGAGCGAAATAAATCGATTTCTTACCAATCCAAAAGGTTTATAAATTGATTGACAAAGATAAAAACAAAGGGCATTTCATCTATAATTTCAGTCGGTTTCAGTTAGTTTTGTAAACACCTACAACAGTCTCAGTTAGTTACAGTTTTTTCTTTTAATTATCGTTTTTATTTATTTCAGTTAACAAAAATGTTTTTTGAATTTTAGCCTTCGTTAACGATTATAACCTTGTTCCTGTTGGCAATCTATCTCTTCCCAGCACAATATTATAGACAGTTTCCATAAATCTGTAGTGATTCTGTCCCTAAGCAGGAATCTGATTTATGCCACAGAGGATTGGGACTCCACCATTACTTTAATATATTCACACTGAAGGCCGTCACAAGTGCACATATGAAGTTTCCCCTTCAGGACAAGGTTGTTGGAAAAAATATACTGAGACAAGCGCGCACACACAGGATGGTTTTCTTGCTGTTTCCTGCAGGGTGCGGGTTACTTGGCAAACTGTTGAAAGCCAGAGGAGAGGAACTTCCTCTGATGTCATCAGAGGATACACCTGCCTAATGTGTTCAACTTCAATGAGGGATCACAAACACACACAGAAACACACAAGGCCAACAGTCATTGTTGTACCCCCACCAATCACGTCTTTTACCTTTTACAGTCATGGAACACAAATAGATGAACTTTCCTTTCATTCTCTGTTGGAAAATTTCTATGAATTATGCCAAGAAATGAAGAAGAAATGTGTGTGTAATACATTTATCCTGACAGTTTCTCTTCAGACCAGTGCATGTGTGTGTGTCGGGCCTACAGTATAGCCTACCGTGAGAACAGTTTCAAAAAGATTTAGATTCATTTAACCAGAGAGGAGATTAAAAAGCGCTTTTTCATTTTTTTGAAAAGTAATTTATTTGAATTAAATAGATCACAACCTAATCTGTCCCATCCGCTTCCTCCATTCCAGCCAATGGAAAACACAGCTCAAAAATAGCACGACTGAACCCTGCGTGGATGGATCGGAGAGTCTCTTAATGTGATTTACCATCATGTTACAAATACGTGTAGCTCTTTTATTTAGCAGAAGTAACCAAAAGTATCAACCTAAATGTTTAAAGATAGAGTTATCTATGTGGACAGGTGAGCATGGGTTCCATTCCAACACCAGCCAATGGGGGGGGGGGGCATTCTAGTGGTGTTTGCATGTTCTCCCCGTGTTTGCATAGGTTTCTGGGTACTCCAGCTTCTTCCCACCATCCAAAGACATGCACTGTAGGGATGTAACAAAATTTTGTGGCACGAAATTTCTCAGAATAAAAAAATGAACTAAAATTCAAAGACGCATGAAACAAAAATCTAGTTAAAAAAAGTTTCAAGGGGCACCACGCACAGAGACTAATGATTTTTGACCCTCTTGTCTACTGTAGCCGTGCTTTAACATCCAATGAAAATGGAGGAAGATGAGAAAATAGGGGACGCTAGGGTTGCAATGGTAAAAACCATGGTGGACTGTTCGGTCCACCTTACACGAGACAGTCCGCCGCAGCCACGGCTTGTACCTCTCTCTCTCTCTCTCTCTCTCTCTCTCTCTCTCTCTATAAATATAT
>JAPTGZ010000008.1:33467663-33481840 GCA_029814645.1 Fowleria isostigma
GGTTTTCTTGATAATAACCAAAATCACACAAGTTTTTACATCAATATCTATGACATTGTACTGACAAAAACAGTGCTATTAGCCAGTCCATGTTTTCTTTTCTGTCTGTTTTGGTCACATGATACACACAGGAGTTAATGTGTGGCGTTGATTGTATAATCATTGATTTGATGACTTTTGATGGTCTACTAATTTTTTCCACAACTGTAAGAGTCTTGCCTCACTGTAACTGTTGCTGTCTTGTAATATGTGCAGAAATTACCAAAAATAGTCACTTGCCACTGAACACTGAACCTCCTCCAACTCATCGTCCTCTGCAGGGTCTGATGTTCGGCTACGCCACAGATGAGACAGAAGAATGTATGCCTCTAACTATCGTCTTAGCTCATAAACTCAATTCGAAGATGGCTGACCTCAGACGCAGTGGCGTCATCACCTGGCTGCGTCCTGACTCGAAAACACAGGTGAGTTTAAGAATCACAGCACGCACAAATGTTTTCCTTTTTTTTTTCCCACCTCTAAAACTGAAACAAGACCACAGTCATCTTTGTATGAATAAGCCTTTTGTTCGTAACCTGGATGTCTTACAAGATTTGTGTTGGTGCCAGCAGACAAAAGCGGATAAACAGTAGCAACTGCAAGTATTTAAGCTTTGTATGTAGACATAACAGATTTGGCTGATTTGGAGGCAGTTTGCTACTGGTTTTACATTTGTGAGGCAGCGTTTAATACCTTTTTGTTTCAGATTAAATATGAAGTATTATACGTCAGTTTTAGTAAGGTAAATGCACTTATGCTGAGTAATAGTTATGTCAGTGCAGCATTTACAGTGTTTGCACCAAGTCTCCAGTAGCAGAGGTGGCAAAAGTACTTACATTCTGTACTTAAGGCAAGGCAAGTTTATTTGTACAGCACGATTCATACACAGGGAAACTCAAAGTTCTTTACAAAGGCATAAACATTACAGAAAAAAGTAAGACAAAAAGGGAAAAAAAGACATTAATAAAACATGATTTTTAAATGCATTTACAGAATAAAAGACACATTAATTCTATTAAAATCATACATTCAATTAAGATTTAAATTAAAATAGTGAAACAAGACATTAAAATCCAAAAAGAGTATTTAAGCATAAATACTTAAGTAGAAGTACAGCTACTTGTGTGAAAAAATACTCTTGTAAAAGTAAAAGTCCTGATTCAACTCCTTTAATTAAGTAAAAGTAAAAAAGTACAACTTCTCAATTGTAATAAAGTTCAAAAGTAAAAAGTCAAACTGCCTTTTTTGCCATGAATGAAACAATACTTACCGTATTTTTCGAACTATCAGTTTTTTTCATATACTTTTTTTCATAGTTTGACTGGTTCTGCAACGTATACTCCAGTGTGACTTATATATGTTTTCTTCTTTATGATCCATTTTTTGACAGGAGCGACATACTCTGGTACGACTTATAGTCCAAAAAATACAATATTTAACCAGGAAAAATCATAAAAGTTTTTGTTTTCTAATTCCACAGTGGATGAAGTGACATATTTTACATACTGTCCTGTCTATTTAGTTTGAAAAAGTAACAAGGCTATTCTGAGAATGTAAGGAGTATAAAGTACAGATATTTATGCACAAATGTAGGGAGTAAAAGTAAAAGCTTTCCAGAAAAATAAATACTTTAATAAAGTACAGATACCTAAAAAATTTACCAGAGTACAGTAACAAAGTACTTATTACTTCCCACCTCTACCAGTAGTGGTAATTACATTTGAGGGAGTAAATTAAATAGATGCACAACAAAAAGGTTCTAAAGGAGGCGACAGCTGATGACGTGAAACTGTCAGTCAGTGCAGCATCGCTCTGTTTATAACCCCAGTGTGAACGCGTTGACCCAGTTCACACTCTGGGCAGAATTATCTGGTCACAAAACAGCTGCAGCTTCATAAATCAGTCGACAGTCTGTGATTTTAGAGAAGAGCCACTGATTAAATCAAACAACATATGGCAATGCATAGCATTTAACCAAACCACTCTGATCTGTAATTACACTCCACTCAATCTCATCAAAAGAACGCCTATTTCATCTGCAGTAAGTTATATTTGGAGGTATGACCCTGCTCTTTGTATGAAAAAAAGGAAAACCTAAGGCAGGGAGATCACCGTCTAGGCTCCGCCCATTGAACAGGCATCGGTGACAGTGACACTGACAAAGACAGACTCTGCTTGAGGATCCGGTGGGAGGGGGGGTAGGAAGCAGTTTGTAGGGAGAACAGCGAGGGTAAGACAGCTAAAGCAGCAAAGTTATCCAAGCTAAGCAGTTTAAATACAGTGAGATTTACTAAATGGATCCATAAAAGAATCAGCTGAGCCGTCAGCTGATGTGAGCTGGCACCGACATCAGTGATGTACTGGGGCTGACTTTGTGGACCGCCTGAACCAATGCTGCCCGCAGTTTTACAAAAAAATCCACTTTTCTGATGGTCAATAATTGATACAATAACATAAGTAGAGATTGTACTTTTGAGATATTTACAACTTTAACAGTAAAAGTGAAAACTGTATGATGATGGACAAATTCTAAGTGGTCATTTTTTATCCTTGGCCCTCACCGCAGGGTACTGGGGGGGGGGGGGCAGATAATTAATAATGAGGAAACCCTGGCATGAACTTATTGTCGAGGGTTTTCAAGTGTGGGCACATTATGTTATTTAATCTCCAAACTTAATATACAGTTGCAGAAAAAAATATACACTACCTTTGCTTTCTTCAGTTTCTTGTTCATTTTATTTCCTGGTAAAACTAAAGGTATAGTTTGTTTGGACAAATATAATGATAACAACAAAAAAGTAGCTCATAAGAGTTTAATTTCAGCGCTGATATCTATCCATTTTTCATGGTTTTCTTGATAATAACCAAAATCACATCAGTTCTTACATCAATAGCTATGGCATTGTACTGACAAAAACAATGCTTTTAGGTATTCCATGTTTGGTCACATGATACACACAGGAGTTAGTACTTTGTTGCATAACCATTGTTTTTGATTAACTTTTAATGGTCTAATCATTTTTCTCTAACTGATGAACCCAAGACTAATCAAAATGGGTTTAGCAAAATATAACCCCTTTAACTTTTCCCAGTCGGATTGAATATTTCAATCGACTTCTTTGAGTAAAAAAAAAAAAAATTTCCCATTTTCTTTATATATTTTAAAGCTGCAGTGGTAGTATAAGAGGCCTCCTTGAACACAATTATATTATTTGATATCACAAAATAACTTAAATTAGATATGCAATCATTTTTTAAAAACATGCTCAAGCAAATGATTGATTTGTGTCTTCATGGTAAGAGTAGAAAAATAAAAGCATTATGAAATAATAGATTATTTGTTCTAAAATCAAAACCTCTGTTCATTGATTGCTGCAAATATTAAACATTTAGTGGTAATACATCATAATATGTTGAAAGACTTTACTCAGTAAGTAATTTTTGACACTTTCCAAACTGATATTAGTAAGTGACAAAAAAAAATAAAAAAATCTAGAAGCTACTCAAATACAAACACATTTTTTTTCATCAGATTTTTCTTGGTGGGGTAGTTAAAGGGTTAATAAGTATAATAAGAATCATAACATGGAAGAAGAGGAGGTTAATACTTTTTACAAGCTAAAGCGTTGCCTTTTGGATGAATTGTGTCTCTTCTGTGTGTCCTGTTTCCTCTGTCCGTCCGTCAGGTGACTGTCCACTATGAACAGAAGAACGGAGCTGTGATCCCCAAGAGAGTCCACACCATCGTGATCTCAGTCCAACACGACGACTGCATCTCTCTGGAAGACCAGAAGAAGGTCCTCAAAGAGAAGGTAAACATAGCCTGAGCTCCTCAGTGCGTTTTATCACAGGACCGACACCATATGTGTAGTATTAATGAAAGGCTGCTTTTCTCAGGTCATTGACGCTGTGGTTCCTGCAAAATATTTGGACGATAAGACCATCTACCACCTCCAGCCGAGTGGTCGCTTCGTCATCGGAGGACCCCAGGTGACCATCACACAAATGAAAAAAATAAACTCTCCACTGTTCCCCTTTCATGCATCGATTATGAGAGCTTTAGTCAAGATTTGTTTGTTTTTTTTTAATTTTTAAAATGTTTTATTTCTCTTTAGGCATGAAAAAAAAATAAACAATGCAATTAATTTTTTTTATGAACCTACCTGGACACCATGTATTTAATTTTTGAAGCAAAGAATCCAGTCAATTTCATTATCAAAAAGTGATATACTGTGTGAAAATTATGAAATCAAAACATTTTTAATGCAGGTAATCTGATGTTTTCTCACATTTTAACATACTCTAATACCAGTTATTACTTAATTCATGGAGGTACTAGGCAAAAAAAACTTTTTGTGTAAGAAAACTGTTAGTTACAGGCTAGTAAGAATTAGCAAATGATTTACATTCAAACATGTTACTGCAGATCAGGTTTATCAAGAACAGCAAAGTTACAGAAACGGTAGGAATCACAGTGTACAGGTTGACACATAAACTAAAACAAAAAACCCATGAATATACATGAGAACAGCTGCAGAATAGCTGTCCAGTGGAGTGACCACTATGCATGAAAGGGTTAAGATAGAAGCAGTGATACTGTACAGCACCTATAGGTGCTACTAAAGTCATTTTAAATAGTTATATAAAGAAGTAAATTAAAGTAGAACAAAAATACAGACAACAGGTATGTAAAAACATCAATGCCTTTGACATTTATCAGTATAATGTGTTGTGATGCTGTACCAAGTCTCAAAAACACTCATGGTTTCTAAATAGTAGTTAACATAATAGACATATAAGAACGTCTTTTAGTTCGTTATTTCTCAATCTCTGTCCTAAAATGGCTCTTTAGATCAGAATTGTTGTTGACCCATGGTATAGCATTTATGAACTAAATAAATATAACAAAAAGAGGAAAAAATGACACACACACACACACACACACACACACATACATATACATATATATATATTCATTCATGTAAAATGGAGAAACCAGTGTGTTAAAGTCAGTTGAAAAGCCGCCTCTGTCTCCACTGTATTTCTTTGGCTCCAAACCCTCGGGCTCTTATTTCAGAAGCTCTGTCCCCTTTAGTCGTCATGCCAGAGTCTGGAACAGATAAAACGCCCCAGCCAGAGGATCTCTGAGTGCAAACAGGGTCGTATGGGGATAAAAGATCCTAGATATACTGAGGACTCAGACTACTTAGTGTTTAATAAGTAATTAAAAGACCATTCTGTAGTTTACTGGAAACCTGTGGAAAAAGACTAAAACTACATGATGTGTTCAAGTCTGTGACTGTTGAGCAGAGTTTTATGCCATTACATACGCTTTCCATCGAGGCTTGTAAAAATTTTATTGTCAGTGTGATAAAATCAGCTAAAATAGTTTCTGTATCTGTACTTATATTTAGAATGTATTGTATTATATTAGGTTGTAACTCCTGTGTCATATAACATACTGTATTCTTGGCAATGTACAGTCCTTTACACAACATTGAGTGAAATATCCTTTTTTGCAATTACCCAGAATTGAATAAGTGATTCATTTTGTTAATAATTGGCATCAGACAAACATTTATTTCTAACTTTGTCCCCTTAATTTAAAAATGTTTAAACCAAAAACCTAACAACCATTCCTGGTCATATAAAATACATCACTACCAAAACATCAACAAAAACAACATAATCAAAACATGGAAAGGAACAATAACAATCAATGCAAAAGTCCTCCATACATCTGCTGTCCTACTGCATAAGAAAGTCCTAAAACTGATTTCTCTCTTCA
The DNA here is from genome assembly GCA_029814645.1 of Fowleria isostigma. Taxonomy (NCBI): domain Eukaryota; kingdom Metazoa; phylum Chordata; class Actinopteri; order Kurtiformes; family Apogonidae; genus Fowleria; species Fowleria isostigma. The sequence goes on from JAPTGZ010000008.1 coordinate 33,473,491, forward strand.
GTAACAACAGATTTAATGGAAAGTTGTTGCACAGGGTGGGACCAGTTTCTTATAAAAAAAACAAAACACACATTAGAGCTGTGAGATTTGGTGGTTCAATCAATCAGTATGGATACCACTGTGATTTGAGTCTACCTGCTTTATTATCAAGGAAAATGTCAAACATAGAAGAAAAAACAACCAGCTGGCCGATATGGCAGGCCAATATATTGATTTTTTTTCAATATTGGCCTTCTGCCTTAATTTTTTTAGGAAGTCGATATATGATCAGTATTATCAGTATTATTCTTCCCAACCAAGAATAATCAGATCTGACGCGTTCACCTACACTTAAGAAACGCGATCATGGACAGACCCGGTTAGACGTTGTAAGATAAATGTTGTAAGGTATTTGATCAGGCACGTGTGTGGGCAGCACCTGAAGTTCAATAAATGTTAAAAGAGTATTATGTGTATTTGTATTAAGAATTAATTTACATTGTTGCATAAGAATATTAATTATCTGAGTGTTTCATTTGTATTTTATGGTCAGTGTGCTTTAAAGAAAATTAAAAATCAGCCTTAGATATTGGCCTAAAAAATCAGCTGTAGATATTGGCCATCGGCTTACCAAATTTTTTTAAAAAGCAAAAAGAAAAATCTATTTGTCCACCTCTAAAAAAAACCCTTTTTTTCCATTAAAAAATATTGTTTTTTCAGTATACAACCTGGATGTGCAGCCTTTTGTTATTGTATCATTGTACTCGCTGACATTCCAATTGTGATTTTTGTTGGTTTTTTTTACACTTTTGCCTCTTTTCAGCCTCATTCATTTTCCTCTGCACCTGTCCAGCATGACTTGACTTGACTCTACACGGTTTTAGCACTTTTCTACCGGAAGTTGTACCTCCAGTTGAGGTTCTATCTGGGCTGAGTTGGTACTGAAATTTCGCTGCATCCACTCAGAGGGTGTGTCGTCACACATGCACAAGGTGTAATGCAAACACCACACACCAACCAGAGGGATAGCAGAGACCATCTTCAGACAGCCTCTATCAGTCTATCATTTTACTCATTGTTCGGTTTATGCAGCCCACACCGTTCAGTGACACATATTGTATATAAGGCATTATCTTACCTTCAGACATCATCTCTATCAGCTGTTATCCGCTGGTGTTCAGCTTCATACTTCCATATTTGATTTCATAACTCTCCTTTGCGTTTCATGCGTGTTTCATCTCACCACTTGTATCCGTTTCTCTCTCATTTCACTTTTTCTGTGACAAAAAGCCACAGACTGAACAAGTACAGCAGAACCTCCATATCATCCATTGTCGTTACTGTTTACTGTACTGAAACTTATGTTTCAAGTTTTGACTCCGCTGACCACACCCATCTCATTTGCATAATACCAATCACAGTGGAAAAGCGACAGCACTGTACGGAACCCTGTCAAGTCGAGCTGAGCCGAGCTGGTACCATGCAGTGGAAAAGGGGCATTTGTCAAGGTCAAAGGTTCTTTATTGTCATTGTCATTACAGATCGAAATTTGTACTCAGGTCCAATGCAAGAAAGCAATAAAGAAGTTAACGACACCGCACATGAAACACATAAAAACACATAAAAACACATTAAAACACATTAAAACACAATGCAGTAAACGGTCCAGGATGGCAGCGAATAAATAACAGTCAGTGACATCAAGTGCAGCGCATTGTGTCTCTCAATCCCGAAGTGCATGTAGTGCTTCGACAGTCTATATTAAAATGTAAGGTGCCTTCATTTCATTTCCTCCGGGGGTTCTTGACGTCTGTGGGACATTTCCTCTTATTTGATCGTCTTTCTCCACCACAGGGTGACGCTGGTGTGACGGGCAGGAAGATCATCGTGGACACATATGGAGGCTGGGGTGCACATGGAGGTGGAGCTTTCTCCGGTAAAGACTTCTCCAAGGTCGACCGCTCAGCGGCGTACGCCGCCCGCTGGGTGGCCAAGTCTCTGGTCAAAGCCAAACTGTGCAGGAGAGTCCTGGTCCAGGTCAGTGACCGAGTCCACCACAACCACGAGACCACAGTCAGACACGGCAAACAGGAACATTTGACTAACATATGTGAGTTTATCTTGCAGGTGTCGTACGCCATTGGAGTTGCCCACCCTCTCTCCATCTCCTTGTTCACCTATGGGTCCTCAGAGAAATCAGAGTCAGAGCTGCTGCAGATCGTCAACAAGAACTTTGACCTGCGACCAGGAGTCATTGTCAGGTACATTATTTTATATCACATGAGAATAAATGCCCTCTCTAAAACTAATTTTTACAGGTTTTTTGTTGTTTTTGTTTTTTTTATGCCAAGAGCCCCCAGTGAAATGTATTGTCCTTTTTTATACAACCACTAAGGGGAGCCAAAGAGTAGCATCAACATATAATCGCTTTAAGATTTTAACCTTTTTTCTTTTTTTTTTTTTTACTATTTTTTGCATTCAAACTACTACAAACAGAATAACAGCAATATAATAGTTTATTTTATGCAATTTCTGAATACTTTCAGGTGTAATAAATTGTGGTTAAACATCATCCAGGCTAAAGAAATTATCCAAATACAAGGAAATGAGTATGAAATTATTTATGGAGTGATTGTGGTGACTCATTTAGGTTCTCTTTAACTGTTTATCTGAAGGGTTATTTATTAAGAATGTCAGATAGTATTACAACCTCTAGGTAATAATTACTGCAGCTTCAAATTGAAGCCAGTGCAGATGTGTTTTAAAGTGTAATACCACTTACAGCCACTAGATGCTGGTTCATCAAAGGCTTAAAAAATAATATTTCAATCTTTTTTTTTTTTTTTTTTTTTTTTTACAAATTTTCCATGAGTCTTCTGATTCTCTGTATTTGTATTTGGAGTGTTTGGGTCAATCTATAAATTATTGCTCCATTTAAAGGATTTTAAGGCTAATGTAAGGGAAAACACCTGGAGCTGTCAACTTCGTATACAATCTATGAGTAAAATCCTTGATAAAATAATTAAAATTGTTTTTGTCAAAATTTTTCTGATTGATTTTCCAATTTATGTAAATATTTTGTGATAGTATACAGAATGAATCAAGCAAAATATAAATTTAAAGCTGTAATATGTAACCTTTCCACATTATGGTTTTGAAAACAACTAGACCTATGTTATATAATGTTAATTTAAATATTTAAAATAAACAGACTCAGAGAAATCCACATTTTTTTTCAATGTAAATTTGGTTATATGAAACTTGAACTGGTTTGTAAAAAGGAGAAATAAGAACTCCCATGATTCCACGCTACTTCACCACATCACCTACTAATATTACAGTTCATACACATTTTTTAAGGTCAATTTCAAGCACTTTTCAAGCACCTTTACGTAATTTAAGTACATTTGTTTGGATAAATATAATAACAACAAAAATATCTTATAAGAGTTTAATTAAAGAGCTGATATCTATCCATTTTTCATGATTTTCTTGATAATAACCAAAATCGCATAAGTTCTTACATCAATATCTATGACATTGTACTGACAAAAACAAGTGTTTTTAGACATTCTATGTTTTCTTTTTCTGTCTGTTTTAATCACATAATACACACAAAAGTTAGTACTTGATTGCATAATCATTATTTTTGATGACTTTTGATGGTCTAATATTTTTTTTCTGTGACTGTATATACAGAAATCATATACTCAGGATTATTTTTTTCCACTTATCACAATGATGTACATTGTATTACGCTATAAACATCTATAATCATGTTTCATGATAGCAAAAAGTTTAGAAATTAAAGGAGAACACAAAGATTTATCCAAAAAAAAAGGGAAGCCACTTGGCATTTTTCAGACACACCCACAGACAAAGATTAGGATAAAAATGTACCTAGAGTCGACCTGGGAATTTACTTTTTTGACATAACGTTTTATTTTTTCAAATGTATTACCTCTCTATAAGAAGCTTTGGCTGTAATTCCAAGCACTTTCAAGCACCTCAACTAAGATTCAAGCACTTTTCAAAACTGAAATCCAAAAATTTTCAAGGATTTCCAGCACCCGTACAAACCCTGTAATATGTCTTTTGTATTTGTTTTGATTCAAAGAAACGACATCCATACAATATGTTGAAAATAACCCGACTTCCTGTGAATTCTCCTCAGGGAACTGAACCTGAAGAGGCCGATCTACCAGAAGACGGCCTCGTACGGTCACTTCGGCCGACCCGAGTTTACCTGGGAGGTGCCAAAGAAACTCATCTTCTAAATACTCCACCTGCTCGTCCTGATCCACCACCGGGCTTCTGTAAGCGAGTCAGGGTGTTTTTCAAGGAAGAAATGAAGCCAAAGTTAGGGAAAAGTCAGCTTTTAGGAGGGGATAGTTTCATGCAAAAGCGCCGGTCAGAATCGGACGTCAAATACCACGATCTCTGCCCCTGCAAACCCGACACCACAAGAGAAAACGCAGCCAACATTTCCACCCACGTTCCTTTTCTTCAACAGTGAATTGATGTTTGAGAACTAAATGTATGGGAACACAGTAGTTAATACAACACTACAACCAAATGAATTTTGCCCCAAAGCTGTGAATGTACAACCTCAGTGCTCATTTGCAAAAGGTGCTATAAAAAAAACAGCAGATTTTTCATGTTCTTTTTTTTATTTTTGATTGTGTCATTTAAAAAAAACAAAAAACAAATCTGCTCAACCAACCAAAGGCTTTAGATGAAATCAATCTTATTTTACACATTTCATCTCGACAGATAATGCCTTTTTTAAGTCTTACGTTGTCGTATGTTACATTTTAACCCCATGTTAATATACGCCCATGTATCCGTCGTACATTCAGCCCTGCTTTGCTTTAGTGGCTTTTATTCAACAGCTCACCCGACGGTAGATTTGTACCTGTATGTCTTTTTTTTTTTTTTTACCTACAGAGCTTTCTGCTGTGACTGAGTCTTAACTGTAACTCGACCTTTCACTTGATTGTGAGGCAATCCATTGTAATTAGTCTCGCTCTTAGCAGTGGATTTACTAAGCTGTGCATAGTCGAGACTTAGCATTTTGCCATGTTTTTTCTAATTTTTATGCCTGTGCTGATGTAAGAGAAAGCTGGCTACATATTTATATATCAAGAGTATTTTTCTGCAGATCTTTCCTTTTCTAATATAAAATCTGATCGTCTGCTGAGATTACAGTACAGCTTCTACACTGTTGGTTTCCACTCGTCTGCATGGGCCCAGAGGAGGCGGAACCAACAGTGACTTTGACTTTTGCCGCTGCTTAATTACATAGAAAGTATTTCACCATTAACATTTAAGAAACCCGAGATGGTTTAATCCACACTCACCTTAAAACTACCGTGACTAGAACCAGTTTGGGACGTTGGTGGGAACAAATCCCGCTTGAATCTACATCCAACTTTTGTTTTTTAAGAGAGGTATATTTCTGTTTAATGTGTTGATCTGTGTCCTTTCCTGTCAGATTCAAGTGACAGTGTAAACGGACAATGTAAATAATTGTCAACAATAAAGAAATGACAGAACTTGGACTTGGCTGTTTTCACTTCATGTTACAAAGCATCAGTGTTTGAACTAAAATTTGAAGTTTGTTTCTTTAGGCCCTTTTCCACCAAAACACCAGGAGCTTTTATTACCAGGAACTTACTCACCTGGGTAAAAGAATTCCTGGTAATCTATGTGATTTGTGTTTCCATCACACCCCAAAGTTCAAAATGCTGATGACGTATGGGGAAGCAGAAATAAACTGTGGTGCAGTGGCTCAATAGTGGATGGACAGAATGCGGAACGCTGCAAGTGTAGGCCACCAATCTGTGTTCTTCAGCACACAGAACTCTGGGTAATCTGAGAAGTGCTACCTCCCTACCAGGAGATTCTTCAGGGAAAGTTTGGGGCCAAGGAAAGATTTTTACCAGGGTAATTAAGATGGAAACACACCAGGGGTTTTCAAAGTTCCGGGTAAAGTTCCTGCAGTGGAAAAGGGCCTTTTGTTTGTTTCTTTGTTAAGACTTTAGCAGCAAAACTATTGGTTGAAATAATACCAAACTGGGTGTATAGATAACCAGTGACTCAGAATAGATGTCATTACATTTATGTAAAAGTAGGTCAAAGTAAAAAAAAAAAAAATGAATTTTTAATTTTTTTTATTTTTCCACCATTCACTCATGACCAGCACGTCCACGGGTCATTTTCATGCTGTTGTGTATTCATGTATATTGTTCCACATTTGTCCAGCAGTCACCGCCAAAGCACTCTGGCCATAGCAACTTCATTGCAATGCTATTATAGTTCTAAATTACTAACATCTCCCAAAATACTGGTCCAATCAACTAGCTGTTTTTGCTAGCCTGTTCCTTGACCAAAAATACATAAATTTTTGCAGGAGTCAGTTCTTTCTGGATTTTGTGTGAATCCCCAGACACACATACATGCATGCACAGAGACCGTGGCTTTTATAATATAGACTAACACCATGAGGAACTGTGATGGGTGTAGCAATGTGACTGTAAGGCAATTGTATTCCAAAATTACTAATATCTTGCCAATTATTGGTCCAGTCAACGTGTCAAGATATTTAATGTGGACATGGGACTATCTGTCAACTGTAGGTACCAAATTGGCCAGTTAAAAATGTATCAGTTTCTCAGATACACACAGACAGATGGTCTCTGAGATCTTCCAGTATAATGATATAGATGGGTGAAATTTCACACGTCTATAAAAACATCAAATTTATTTTTATTTACTTCAATAAGCTACAGTATGTGTGAGGGGGTGGGGCTTATTTGTACCTGGCACCAGTTGCTATATTAATTTGTTCATGTCTGTGTGAATATGGTTGCAGCTTAAAGCCAAAGCGAGGCCATCAGATTACCTTTCATGTGAGTGAATAATAGATTTAACAAAAAAAAAAAAAGCTTGTACATGTTTGTAAGAAAACATGTTTAGAAATGCTTATTTACATCTATAATATAAAAGCCAGAGGTGGCAAAAGTACTCGTATTCTGTACTTAAGTAGAAGTACAGCTACTTGTGTGAAAAAACACTCATAAAAGTAGAAGTACTGATTCAATTCCTTAAGTAAAAAAGTACAACTTCTCAATTGTAATAAAGTGCAAAAGTAAAAGTGCTTTTTTTTTTTTTTTGCCATGAATAAAACAATACTTATTTAACCGGGCAAAATCATAAAAGGTTCTGTTACTAATTCCACAGTGAATGGTACTACCAATAACTACTAATGGCACATGGTTGGTACTTGTATAGCGCTTAATGGCACCCAAAGCACTTTACAATACAAGCCACACATTCACCCATTCACACACACTCACACACCAGTGGACAGCTGCTGCCATGTAAGGCACTACCAGGCCTGACCGGGAGCGATTTAGGGTTCAGTGTCTTGCCCAACCCATCGACCCTTCGATCATTGGACGACCTGCTCTACCAACTGCGCCACAGCCGCCCAAGACACAAGCCTATTCTGAGAATGTAAGGAGTATAAAGTACAGATATTTAGGAAAAAAATGTAGAGTAAAAAGTTGCCAGAAAAATAAATACTGAAGGAAAATACAGATACCTAAAAAAATTTCCTTTAGCAACAGAGTGCTGACTTCATTACTTTCCCCCTCTGTGTGCATGCATACATGTGTCTGGGGATTCACACAAAATCCATGGAGAGCCGACTGCTGCAGTTTGTCAGACTTATGTGTTTTCAGTCAAGGAACAGGCTACCCCAAACAGCAAGTTGATTAGACCGATATTTTGGGAGTTATTAGTCATTGTAGAATACAATAGTCTTACAATCACGCTGCTGTGGTCAGAGCGCTTTGGCGGTGCCTGCTGGACAAACGCGGTACAGCATGCACAAATACACAACAGCAGAAAAACCATCACATGGAGAATCGGCTGATCCTCTCAGGTCAACGCACTAGTGCAGGGGTCTCAAACTCATTTAGTTCAGGGGCCACATTCAGCCAAATTTGACCTAAAGCAGGCCGCACAAAAATATATAATATATATGTATGCAATGACAACTCCAAACTTCCCTCTATATTTTAGAGCAGAAACAGTAAAATTTCATAAAAATGTTTCCATCTACAAACTATCCTTTAAACCAATGTGAATAACATGAACAAACTGGAATATTTTAAGAAAACAAAAGTTCAATTTTAACAATATTATGTCTCAGATTATCTTTTACAGATCAGTGGATCTACAAATATACATTTAATAACAGGCAGAATACTGGTAAACTTGCACCTCAAATATTTCAAAATGTGCATATTTATTCAGGTTATTTATGTTTTTTGTGAAATGATAGTTTGTTGTAGTGTAAATACAG
>JAPTGZ010000008.1:33481940-33498216 GCA_029814645.1 Fowleria isostigma
GTCTGTACATGGAACCTGAACTGTGTAATTTTTGGAATTTCATAAAGTCCTCCTGCGGGCCGCATTGGACCCTTCGGCGGGCCACATTTGGCCCCTGAGCTGCATATTTGAGACCCCTGCACTAGTGTTAATATATTGTAGCAGGAAGTTTTCAGCACAACATTGGTTCTTTAGACTCAAAACAAAATAAGTAAAACAGATCAAATAAAAGGAAAAACAATAATGAGCCGAGTTTTTTTTTTTTTTTAAATACACTTTTATTTGTTGAACATTAAGGCATATAGATAGACAATCATTCGACTTTTTGTCAAAATAGAATTTACAACCTAAACCGTCTTTGGTTTTCATTATCAAAATAATACATAAGGCACATAGGGAGCACTTTGCATTTGAACACAGTATACTCAACAGATCTCTACGAGGTTGAAAAGTGCCTGTTAGTTTGTCAGAATGCTTCCGTCACTGATTACAAAAACAGAAGTTATCTTTCTCTGCAGATATTTAACTACAGTGACATCGGTAACGTAAGCGTTCTCACAAACCAACTACACAGGAATGTTTATTTTTAAGCTTTACAGGATCTTGATTAACAAAAATAATCTATTATATGGTAGCTACTGTATCGTACAACCGCAGCGGCTGCAGCTACACTACACAAAACAAATATACACAATGGATCCTCAGCATAAAAACAAAGTCCATTGGCAGAGACGCCGGGAGGCCGAAACAAACGGAGGTCGTTCTGCTTTGAAACGAACAATGCGGCTGGTGATGTAAATTATTTTCCTGAGTGCAAAGATCAAAGACGAACCAGTCGATGAGAGAGAGACAGTGATCTTAAAGACCAAAAAAAGATTGTGGCCAAGCAGGCGACGCAAACCATGGAGTCAAATGAAACACTTGTAGTGAGTCATTAATGACAGCACGTTGCTTGAGCAGCTTCAGATATGTAAAAAGCATCTTACAAGTTAGAACAATGCATATTATAAAAGTAGCGCAAGTTTTACTTTAAACGTTGGGTTAAAAAAACCAAAAAAAAACCCTGTGAACGGAGGCAATACCTGGAGGAAAAGGCAAATACAACCAGATTTGATAGACTCTAGATCAAGTAGTTGAGTAAAAACCAAAACAGACATCATTAACATCAGTAACGTGGTCAGCTTTTCCACAGCGGATGCAGAATAGAGTCTTTATGCATTCATCTGTCAAGCATTACAGCTTTTTGGAACTGGCATCATGAAACAGCTTAAAAGTGGTTTTCAATAACCGACAAAATGGAGATTTTATCTTTTCTTAGATGACAAACAACACCTACTGGGGAACTAACAGACTTTAAAGTAGCTGTGAACAGGTTTATCTGCCTGTTTGCAACTAGAACAGCAGTTAGTGTATATTTATATTAAAAAAAAAAAAAAAAGACATTTAAAAACTGTTGTAATGAGAGGAGTTACACCTGTTGACAAATATCGTACATCAGATGTGTCAGAGTCATTTAAGTTCAGAAGACACAGTATATACAGTATGTCCAGACCAGTAAAATAAAAACAATAAAAAAGAAAAAAGTTAAATTTAGTAGAAAAAAAAAAAAAAAGTTACATTATGAAAATGTTTATATCTTAACAGGGTTCCTACAGGTTAAATTATAGACTTTTTAAGACCTTTTTGAGACTACTTAGAACATTTCACAGCCACACTGGCACACATTTATGACCCTAGAGTTTAGGAAAATGTATTTACTCCCATCGTTCAGAGTCATTTCTCACTGAGGGCTGTGAAGTTAACGATAACTGGGTCCTAATTTTAGTATAAACTGTCAGGTTGGAACTGAGTCGACTAACTTTACTGCCTTTGCATTTTGGATAGTTAAACACAAGACAGACAAGTTTATGCGATGTAACTTAAGACCTACTATATCTAATTTAACACCTTTAAAAGACATTTTTTTTTTGTTTTTTTTAAAGGTGTTAAATGCGGATGTGTATATTCAAGACTTTTAAGACCCTGTGGGAACTCTGTCTAAAAATGTGATTAACATGAGCACCTTGAAACATCTTAAGAAAAATAAGTGCAATGTTAATAATATAACACAGGTTCATTGCAATTCAGAGATCACAGTAGATCAAACACATAAAACATTTAGTAAGAGAGAATATTATCAGAATTGCATTAACTTCACTTAAGAGATTTCAGGTTCTTCACATTTTTTGTCAGGATACTTTGTAAATGTAAACATTCTCATATAATTGTACCTTTTACACTAAAACAAAAAAAAAAAATTGGGGTTGTCATTATTTACTTATTTTACTTACTTTTACTTATTTATCATTTAAACTGTGTTTTATTTGTGTTCATTATTATTACTTGTTATGTTGTACAGAGAGTGCATAGTTTCATAAACCAGAGTAAAATTTCTTGTATTCTTGGAGATACTTGGTGAATAAAGGTGATTTTGATTCTGATTTATAGGTTAGGATAATATTTTACTGGTTTGTATGTAGAACCTGAACTAAAATGACTTTGACACCAACAACTGTTAAGATCTTCAGGGTAATTTTTTCATGTACAAATTCTTCCTCTGGGCCGGGGTGGACCATTTGTCAGGCTGTATGTCATTAACAAACACCCTTTTAAAAATACATCACTGTGTCATAAACCATTTTACATATTGACATTAAAATGGTGAGTGTGTAAAATGTGATAAATGAAGTAACGATTCATCAGAACTGTTAAATTAAAAAAAAAAAAAACTATTTCAGAACAGTTTGCAGTTTGTCCACTAGAGGGCGCCACTGTGATCATTTTTAACTGTACAACTCTTACTGTAGTTATATTTCTTTTAAACTAATTTGATGGATTTTTAACCCACAAGGACCCAGTGTGGCATTTGTGCCAGTTCCAAATGAATTTGTCTTTATATTTAACCCTCCTTAAGAGATTTATCACCATTTATTGTAATATTATCCTCTGTATTTTGTGTTTTTTCAGTGAAAATTAGGTATTTTCCAAACTTTTATTTACTAATCATGTAGACAATCATAAAAGCTCAGAGTAAAGTTGAGGATTGTTATGTTAGCAATACAGAAAACTGAAGAAAAAGTGACTTTTTCAGCAAAATCTATTAACTGAACATAAACCAAGTGTCTCCATACAATGTCATTGATCCAACTCCATGGGTTTTACTGGTGAATCAATGTCGTAGAAGATGACAGTGGTAACTACGGAGCCTCTGAACACCTAAATGGGTCATGTCATGATTACCATGAAAAGATGAATAACTGTATTTTACACCAATTATTTACATGTATTAGATGGTGGATGTTGGGTCTTTATGGGTTAAATTGAGAGGAGGAGCTCTGACACTGAACACACCGTCAGTTACAAGTTGTCGGTCTCCATCTTATTGCTCTATTTTTAACTCCTGTGATCAAATACTTGTCCAAACTCAAGAGAAAAAAAGCTGATAAGGCTGTTTGTATATTAGCACCAGTGTTACAGGCAATCTGATATTTGGCACATTTTTTCCGCGACTACATGTCGCGGAAAAAACTATTAGACCACCCTATGTTCTCTTCAGTTTCTTGTTCATTTTAATGCCTGGTACAACTAAAGGTACATTTGTTTGAACAAATATTATGATAACAAAAATTGCTCAGAAGAGTTTAACTTCAGAGCTGATATCTATTCATTTTCCATGGTTTTCTTGATAATAACCAAAATCACAGGTTCTTCCATCAATATCTATAGCATTCTACTAACAAAAACAGTGCTTTTAGGTATTCTGTGTTTTGTGTTTTAGTCACATGATACACACAGGAGTTAGTACTGGATTGCATAACCATTGTTTGATGACTTTTGATGGTCTAATAATTTTTTTCCACGACCGTAAATTGTTGCACTAACTGATCTACCTAAATACATTATCTCTGGTCAGTGAAAGCAGCACGGATCTAATTCTGTATGTCTCTGGCTTATTCTTGTATGACTATAGTGATTAAACCCAGGACTTGTAAGTAAGTCCAGTGCACAGAACTCTTTGGTAGAATTCGACAGCAGCAAAGATGAGCAGAAATACTACGCGAGGTTAAAGATCAAGAAAGAGGAAGAAAATGATACCAGCTGTTAACAGATCATCAGACATGTTAAGACAGCTTAGACACTTTAAGACATGTCTCTAGTGGAGACATGTCTTAAAGATGCATTACGCAAGTTTTAGGACACACCGGTGAAAAATGATAGTACTTTCAGGCTGTTCATTCACTGTTAATTTTGCTTTTCAAATGGAAAATGCAATGTATTATTAATAGGCTGACATCACAAACACGCCCATCTACAAGTCAATCATTGTCAAGTATAGAAAGACACATACGTTGATGATGACCGACAGGCCCGTGTAGAGTAAGTATGATGCACAGTTGTTAAGTTCACCCCCAAAAGTTGCACTGTGAAACTAAAATCTGACTAAATGTAACAGTAGTGTTGATGTTAGATTGGAGTTTCTGGTGTGAAAGAGCCCCGGTGCATCCTTTCCCACTGATGGTATTAGTTCAACTTGCCTCAACAGCATGGCTTTTTTGGCTTTTCTGCTGCATAAGAACAGGAGCCAGATGGCACTATGGGAAGGTATTTATAGTATCACCACCATCACTTACGTTCCAAGTGATACTAAATGTGACATGAAATCCCACAGATCACAGATTGGTTTATCCAGAATCACTGCTGAGTCACCACGTATCTATGTCATTGTCTCAGAATGTGAGTCAAACTAGTGGGAAAACTCATAAAAACATGGGAGCAAATGTTTATAAAGGCACCAGCTTGACATTTGGCTATAAATGTCCAAAAAAAATCTTTGATGTATGTATTATTTTGGAAATTATAATACACATTTTTGAGCTTCATTCTCTGGCATTGTTGACTCATTTGTAGCCGTAGATGTGCATTGCAGATGACATTGCTATGACGACAAGCCACATTGAGGGACTACTCTACCTAGACAGAGGTAAAGGTTATAATAAAGGTTTTGAAACTAAGTTGTGTCAAGTATATCTGTGGCCAGTTGAGCCGATAACATCAGCGGAAGTGAGCAGACTGAGCAACATGATCATCTGATTTAAAGAGATACTTGGACATTTTGGGAATCACGTTAATCGTTTGCTGTCAGATCCTTGGTCTCATACCCTACTAGATACTAGATGTGGCTGAAGGGAGGAGATGGTTTAGTTTAACTTAGAACAGAGACGAAGCAGCAATCTGTGGTTGCCCAGCAACCACATACAATACCAATAAATCACAGATACAAATTAAACAAACAAGATATAACATGTGTTGATTGGTGACCTTCATAGGTGCCAAGACATACATTTTTTTCTCCTCACAGAGAAAGGCTGTTGCTGCTTCAAGTGTTAAAGTTAAACAAAAAACCATCACCGCCACACAAAAACAAAGACATGACATCAGTCTTCAAGTGATTTAAGACTTGTTTCCAATCTCCTGATGCATGCGTTTCATATTTTTTACTGATCACATTGCTCTAGTCTGCTAGACACTAACCTTTTTGCTTGTGTACCATTTGTTGAGCTCCACACTACAATCAGTTTGTCTGAGAAAACGAAACGTCAATATCAGGAAAATAGTAACTCTTCTCACTTAACAGCTGTGCAGATTCTTGATTCTCAATGAGTCGGTTTCAACACAAAACAGATTAAATGCACAGTTATTCCATTTCATGTTGTTCCTGTCAAAAATATTGCTGAACGCAGGCTTAAATGACTTCAAATGCAAACTGCTGGCTTTCTGCATCTCCTGGACCGACTTAAATTTCTATCCTCGTCCACTGGACATTCAGTCTCTTTCTAGTTATTGCATTCATTCATTCATGGATAAACAAGCCTCTGGTCTGACTTCGCTCCCATTGTAACACACATTTAAGCTTTTTTTTTTCCTCTCTGTCTCACTAATACTGTCAGTTCGGCCGTCCAGCGGCCATTCGCTCCTTCAGCTCGATCACCGAAAGCAGCACAGCAAGTGTTTCAGACAGCGGTGCTCCGACGCCGACCAGCTCATGAGATAGTGGCCATCCGATTTAAAAAAACAAACCCTAAACTGGTCACTGAAGCTAGGTGGGACTGAGCAGGGGGCAATTTGGTTTTCTAACTTGTGCAATGTGCAAAATGCAAACAAGTTACATAAAGGCACTCAGCTCTGATGTAAGTACAATAAAAGTTGAGATCTCTTCTGTTGCAGCAGATCCACACTCTAAAAAAAAGGCAGAATCCACTGTGCTTTGAACGGCTGCGGTACTGGCCAGGTTCTTTTCAAAGCTTCAGATAGGTGTGGCTGGAAACGAATAATCAAACTTATTCAACAGCCGATAGTGTTGAAGGAGTTGTCTGTGGCGGCGGGCTACAGTGTGGACATGTTCTCAGACTGGAGGGGATGGGAGGGTGGGTGTGGCCCCAGCGCTTCCACCTTGTGGTCTCTGCTGGCGGTTCCCTGGGCTCCGCCTCTGCCCAGCACCACTATAGTGTCTCTTGACATACCGGCGAATTCAAAAGCAAAGGTCCCGTAAAACAACATGATGATGACGCAGAACACCCACTCAAAGATGGCCGCCGCATGTTGCAGGACGAAGCTCTCCTGGACGAAAAAAGCACCACCTGCAGCAAACGGTTAAGGTAAAACATGACATGGAAAAAAAAACAAGAGAGAAGAACCGCTGATTATCAACCCAAACCCTTATAGAAAGATATATATCACAATAAGTAAGGTGAATTCATTGGTTTGGGCTTCTCAGCTGCAATAATAGATGCTATTTCTTTGACACGAATGATAGAAATTTTGATTATTTTTTGGTTTTTCAAACACTGGCCAGAAAAAGTGATATCTCCTATTCTGGCATTTTCTTTTTACAAAAAAATTAATACAAAAACTAAGATAAAAATGTTATTAGTTATTAGACAGATTTGTTGAGGATTAAATTCTTATTGTTCAGTGACTACACTGTACCATCTGTTTTTCTGTATTGCAATTCCAGTGAGTAGAATAACAAAGATTTTTTTTTTTTCTAAATCAGAGGCAGTAAAAAAAATCGCCAGAGTAATGAGCAGGATATAAATGAGATTTTTACATAGTGATCCAGATTCCAGTAAGTAGTAAAGAATCAGTGTGATATTTCCCCAAATTCAAAGTACCATTTTGGAAATTATTTTTTCTGATCAAAAGTCCAAAATGACTGTAAATGTCACTGTGACATCAGTTCAATGATCAGTAATTTAATTAATTTATCGTAAATATACACTTTTGTTTCCTCACTATTGGAAAGTACAGGCCAAAATATGTTCTGCAATGATGCAAATTCTGTTTTCTCAAACTTTGCAATTAATTATAAGGATTTTACCCATGTTCTTACTTGTTTTAATGCTTTCAATTTTTTTTTTTTTTTTTTTTTACTCTTTAAGAATGGAATTACTTCCATCTTTTTAAATTAATGTGTTGCATCAATGAATTGTATTGATTTTATTTGTTTTTGTCTTGGAGGGAAAGGTGTAATACATAGATTAGGCGTAATACATAATTATGGTTATGTAGTCCTCAAAATTTCTGTGATTCAGTGTGTTTGTTATTGCATGTTTCTAAATGTGAATGCAGCAAGGTGTAACATTGTTGCCCAAAAACAAATTTCCAGCATGGGACAATAAAGTGTATCCTGATCCTGATTTTATAATTTCTAAAGACTGTCATTGGCTAAGGAACATCTCCTTAAACAGTTAATGGTTGCCTGATGATTTCACTTAGGCCTCTCTGTGTTTATATAGTTTGTTTTTTGTGAGGCAGTTGAAAACATAACCAAATTAACTTTTTATGCTCCGTTTTGATAGGCCTGCCTCCCTCAAACAAAACTTTCCTACTCATGCCAGTGCTTTTCTACTCTGGCTGCTGAATGACTGGTTTCTAACCATTTCCATTTCTATGACCAAAGATTGTGTGTGTTTATTTTTGGACACCGCAGCCCTGTATTTTCATGACAACTGGAGGTAACTGCTGCTGTGATGTAATGTGGACAAGCTGACTGTGACATTATTGAGACCAGCAGGTCTACACATGACTCTAAAGCACTTGACGGCTCGAAGGCGGGCCATCTGTTAATGACTGAAGAGGATACTGAGCACCAAGGCTACAAAGGCCAGCAGGGTCATGAATAACCGGAGGTGAGCCACGTTGTATTCCCCTTGGGTCTTGGCCAGTCGGTAAGTCAGTGCTGATTGCAGGCACACAAACAGCATACTGGTGGGGAAGGCGACGCCTGCTCCGATATAATGGAGAACTTTGGCATTATCCACCTGTTATGTAATGAGGACACAAGAAAAGACAGAATGGTGTAATAAAAAACGGACAAAGACGACAACACAATGTGGTAACGGTCACAAGGGGGCAATATCACTGTCTGCATCAGGCTGATGGTTCAGATTATGCTCCGGTCTGGAAGTCTTTGTTTGAAGCTTCTTTTATTAAAGTGGCCAAAGAAGAATTAAACATTTGAAAGTTATGCAAGAAACGGGACCGGCAACACAACAGAACGCCTACTTTTCCTGGTGGTCACAAGAACGATGAGAAACAATACACAAAAGAGCTGCTCAGGGGCATGTGACCACAGCTCCTACTGCAACACACACACACACACACACATACACACAGTGCTCAGACACTGATCAGAACAGATAAGAGATTCAATGGAGCATTAACCAAAACTAAAACACACATCTTCAAAGGCTAGACTCATTTAAACAGATGAAAAAAAAAAAAAAAAAAGAGTGCTTTTCTTGGCTAATGTTGAATCATTTAACCCTTTTGTTTGTCCCCAAGCCTGAGGGGTCATTAACATGACAGCCTACAAGTTATTTAGTTTTGGCTTCTAAGCCATTTGTGCATTGACCTAGCTCGCACATTCTGAACATTCTTGTGTAGTAGGCTAATCCTAAAGTAAGATTTTAGAGCAACTCAATATCAGAAAAAGCTCACACTGTAATGTGAGAGGCACATTTAACATCCATAAGTCCTTGTTGTGTGACAGAAATGTGCATAAAAAGATAAAAAATATACTCACATGTGTAGATCTATTTGTCAGTCCTAGCTCCATTTCTGACCTGAATACACCTGTGTCTGTTCATTTAAAGTAATCAATGGTCATATCCATGGATAATATAAAAGAAAACCTGTGATTTTTTTTCTCTCTTTAATAAATTACTACTAAATATGTGTCCTCTTGTAGTCTGCAGTATATGTATTTTTTGAGATTAGAGATTAGTTTACACTTTTCCTTTATTATGTTGATTTTTGATGTTAAAAAGGTCTGGTGTTTAAGGTTAAGAGAAAACTAACAGTCAAAATTGAGCAGAATATTCAAAATTGTGATTTCATCTGTATATAACAACTGAAAACAGGAATCATTGTTTTCATTCCCAGGTTTGTCCTCAGTTTGTGGAGGTTGTAGGAAATTTTCTGCTGACTAGAAATTCATTTGGTAGGTAATCATCATTTTGGACCAATATTATAGCAATATTTGGAAAACACGACAAGTTGACAAACTACAAACATTCAAATAATAGACAATCCCTACGTTCATATCAGGATGAGTCGTGTAGAAATCCAAAATAAAGAAATAATGTCATTTTGTACTAACAGCACTTTTTTTGTTTTTGACTCAATCTTATAATGGTTTCTACATTTATAGCCTAGAGGGAGCAGGATGCATCGACACTCAGAGTAACATATTTTTCTGTTTTGTATTCTGTGGCATACAGCAATAAGGTTCATTATTCTCACCAGCTATGTACTAAGATGATTGTGGACTAGAGCTAAAAGCTCATTTAGTAAAAAACCTAGATCAGACAAAATAAATACTGATTACAAACCCTTTATATAATGTGTATTGGCCTGTCCAAGACAAAACACAGGAAAACACAGAGATATCTTTGGACACTGCAACAAAATAGTGGTGTTGCATTGCGTGGGACCGTTTGTGAAGTTTTTGTGACCAAAGAACATCTGGGACAACATTCTAAAAGTCTCATAAATTGAGTATGATCGTCTTATGACTTGACTGCTGCTGTAATCTACATTCACATAACAACCAATACAATATGAGCATGAAATGATATGTTGACGTATGTGTCATGTTTATGTAGCTAAAACTACAAACCTCAAGCTTTCTTTGAAATATTACTGTCCCAGGTTGGTGTCTTCTCCGAGAGTCCAAAATCTACTCAGTCTTCTCCACTAAAGTTTTTTATTTCTGTTTTCATAAACACCACTATTGTAACAGGCCAGTCGTTAACTTCGCTCCATTGTTTACATCTAGTGCAGCATAAGTAGATGCAGTATGCTGAAGAAAATGGACTTCAGTGTTTCTAGTTCAGTAGAAGAGGGTAAGGTGTGTGACTTTTCCATCAACTGTCTGTTCACAGCAGGGCGCTCAATGCAGTAGTACTGCCAATGTGTTACTCCCCACACTCACTAATGGAAAAAACAGACAACAACCATATGCTGCCCAGTTTCCTTGAAACTTCTTGCATTAATTGGTGTATCCACACACTCCACCAAGTTCTGTGCTGCTGGTGTGCTGTCCCAGATTCAGTCTCTAATTACAGTCTTTATTTGCTGGTTTAATGATGCATTAAGCCAATAAGTAAACCTTTGCTGTTCTACTTTGTGCATGTTTTCACTTTGTACAGTACGTCATGTCCATGCACACTTACAGTACTAAGGGTTCACAGGGGAAGGCAGTGCAATGACAATTATTGTAAACAAAAATAACAGATCTCATTTTGAAAAAATATGCAAATCTGAATCTATTTCTTGAAAAACATCACTACTGAAAATTGTATATTTATATGAAATGCGACAGGCCAGACTGTAGCAGTTTGTGTAATGCATTAAGTTTTCTCCTGCTCTTTAAGGTTTCAAAGTTTCTTTTTACGGTGTTCAGATGTGATGTTGCACTTCTGCAAAACGCAGTTTGATTATCAAGTAAGCTAAGGCTGAGAAATCGATTCCTGCTGACAGGCAGTCGTCAGCAGTTCCTCTGCATAAATGAATAACAATGACAATGAAATAATGCTGTGTTTAGATGATAGTCCTCAGTAAGTTAGAAACCTGAAATCAAGTTGCGTTTGTCTTTGAGGTTCTCCAGAGAGGATCCAAGGATAAACATGATAGAACAGGCACTAATGAGTAACGACATCCATTTTTCTGTTTCGTTTCTATTTCATAGAAATTAAAGTTGATGAGATGAAGTGAAACTGAATTGGCCATCACCCGTTAAAAACACACTTGCCTTGGTAAACACCTGTCAAAACTGAGAGATTTACTACAGGCTTATACCACACTGCACACAATGCAGGCTGTTTGCACACCACAATGAAACCTGTCAAATGAGCATCTGATAGAAAGGCTTCATAAAAAAGCAACAGTTTTAGAGCTGGGCAGCATTAAGATAGGATCAATGTCCATAATGACACAAATCTCAGATATCAACCATGTTTTAGAGCGAGGCATAAACAATTTCACAAAAGAATGAGGCCCTGACAAATGTAAATTCTGTCCAAGAGACTCAAACCAAATCAATCAAACAATGTAAAATAATCTCTAGATTAGTGGTCTTGTTAGCTCTGGTCATCTCTCTTCTCACATGGACTTGTGTAGCAGTGATGTGCTTCTCATCATCTATTTATGTGCTTCTCTGCCCAAATCATCACAGAGCCTGACAGGAAAAGCCCCAGTGGCCACACCACAGCTGCCCTGCCAAAGCCTTATGTAACACACAGCTCCAAACAAAAGCAATTGCTACCGCTAATTATATTAGTCTGTGGTGTGTTTAGCTGCTTTTGCCGTCTTTGATGTACAGAGTTAGTCAGATTCTCACTGCCAAACCTCTGCACTGCAGCTCGTCTGTGTCGTTTGCTGCGTTCATATGTTTTTGAGCCTTTCTTCAAAATCTGCAGCAGAATTTTACTCTTGCCACAATTCATTCACCATCAGTGACATCTCATTTCCATTTCCATTGCAGTGGAATGTCCCCGACTCAAAGATCTGTGAGTGAGGAGCCAAGAGGCCTCTGATTGGTTAAAGTCGATGTCTCTACCACACACACCAAGTCTGCCCAGCTCCTCTCCATGCATGGCCAAACATGATGATTCATTTCCCCCTGGCCCTTCCCGTAAAATTCCTCCCAATTCTGCAGAGCTGAGGCCCCACAGGAGAAGCAGGGAAGAAGGTGAGGACAACCTCGTTGCATTCTCAGACAAACTGCAAATCTGTTCAACACACCATGATCTTATTAAACTTTTACTGCCAGTCACCCTCAAAGCATTCGCAAAAATATTCAGTAGGACAAGGTTAAGTATCATGCCAGTTTTCACCAAATCTATTAACCAAGTCACATACTAGTGATTATATCAATGAATTTGACTGCATGAAAACTCTAATCATTTTAGTCTTTTCAGTCCTTTTGACACCAAACCAAAACCTATACAGTAAAAGTTCACTTTGGATACATTCTAGATTATTTCTAAAAGCTAACCAACATATAGGTTGCTCTTTAAAAACGCTGTATCTTCAGGTTTGCTTCAAAATGATAGCCTTTTAAAACCTGAAGGACATTGTGTAACAAAGTTCCTTGTGGAATTTGGCCTTTTCTCTGACACTTAACTGTCTTTTTTCTTTTTTTTTTAATCCCTGACATTTCCTTCTCTTCTCACACTTCACGTTTCAACAAAAATACCAAAGATGCCTCATTAAAGCTAGCTGTAACTCCCCTCTCTTTTTTCTCTTCAAAGACGCAGGCAAGAAGTCCAGGCACGCAGCCAAGGTTACAAATATTTAAACTTGAAGAAATTCTGTTCCAAAGAATAAATATCTACAGGGGAAGAATTCAGGTTTTCTTTACTTGTTGGTGAAGTTTTGACAGTGAGATACCAAGAGGCACAAAACAGCTGTGTCTATGATGAGAGGAAAAGACTGAAAAGACCTACTCTGGATTACAGAAAACGACACGCTGAACATGGGCTTGTGCGTATGTGCTTATGTGCAAGAGTGACGAAAAATGTGCAAGAGTGACGAAAAAGAGGAAACTTAGAAGGTAAACGAGAAAATGAAGTATCATTGAGAAAGGCCAAAACATTGAATTACAATGCAGTTCTGTTTTATGGTCGTCATTTCCCACCGTCACAGTTAACTTCTCACTTTTCTGTGTGACATGCAAAAACATTCATCTGGAATGTGAGTCTTGCTTCTTTTTTCTCCATTCAGTAACATCACAGGATACCAATGCACCTCATCGACCCTTTCATTGATGCCCTTTTAACTTTCTGAAGTTTTTATTTTTTCCATTTCTATTTCATCTTTTTGTAAATAAAGATATGTTTGTGTTTTATCTCCTTTTAACAGGGTTCCTACACATTTGAAATTTAAAAATTCCATACTTTTTCCCTAACCCTAATTTCCAGATGTCTTGGTAAAAAAAATTCAAATAACTTGTAACATTTAAGTAAATATATGTGCATTGTGTAAATTACATATGGAATTAATAGTTTGTTTTCATTATTCTGAATATGTATGCCATTATGTCAATTTACAGAACATTATAGCTAGGTAACGTAGCTCATACAAATAAAGACCAAACCCAGATAAATTTGGTGCATGGCTTTTGTATTTTAAGTTGTACATGAATCTTTGAACAATTGAACTGTCTTCATGTCTCAAACCTCTGGAGTTACACAACCTCTGAATGTTACAAAAGACTTGGCCTCAGTGTCATTCTTCAACATCAAATAAACATTCAAATATTGTTTAACAAGTAACATAACTTAAGTCAATTGATACAAAAATACATTAAAAATCATAAATTAAATCACTTATAAATTAAGATAAAGAACTATGTGGGGGTATGATTACTAAAGAAAAACTGTCAGTATCTTGAACACTTCTATTTACTTAATATAAAAGGTAATAACAGCAAAATATGGCTTTAATAACACGACGTTAGCATACAGTCAATAGCTGCCATCTACAACGCTATGGTCTTACTCTGTCCCACATACAATGCCACCTAGTGCTATAAAGAAGTAACATAAATGAAAGAACACAACCAACTAGAAAAGGCTTTGCCCCACTGGTATCAAATGCTTCAACATAAAAGAATACTTGTAAATACTGTTGGGTTTTTTTTGGGGTTTTTTTTTCGTTTTTTCATTTCATTTATTTCGTTTCGAGCTCATGCACTCCAGGTACAGTGGCAATTTTTTGGTGGCAAAGTTTAACAAATAACTGTAAAGTAAAAAAAAAAAAGAGTACATTTTAAGAATGGCTATTATGACCTGCATGCAAAAATGTAATAAAATGTAAACAGCAGGTATAACATACTTAAAGCTGTAAATGACTTTTGTCACCAATTTTTCATCAAATCTGTAAAACCCGAATCATATCTCAAGTATCATGAGTCTGTCCTTTCTATGATTACACACCTAAATCTCTTCTCTCACAGTGAACAATTTCGAAGCGAACACCATAAACAAGTCAGTGTTTACAAACATAACAGGTAGGTCACTCTGGCATTTTCGGAAATTTGTTGCAGTGTGCATTGTGGGAAGCGGAGTTCTACACAGCCGCAGTAGCAGCAGCAACAAAAAACATGCAACTAAGTGAAAGCCAGCCGGTTCTCTCTGTGTGAAACTTAGAGGAGGATAAGGGCAGAGGACTGGGCATTCAACTTGTCAATCTGCCCAAATGTTTTCTGAGATGCATAGCCTGCTGTATGTGCTTTCACACAAATATTTTAGCTGCACTAGCAAGCACCTAAAAAAAAACCAGATCGATCCATTTCTTTTCTTAAATACTGATAATTTTATGTTTTATAAAATAGAACAGAAGTAACAGTTTTGGAAACATGAATAGTTTTTCAATACGTTTTTTCCATTTTCCACACTTTTCCAGACCTGGAAATCTATAAAATCAAAATCCATACTTTCCATACTTGTGTAGGAACCCTGTTTTAATCTCTGTGGCATGCATGTGAGCACAAGACTACACAATTTCCGATCTATCCATCTCTCTTATTGTGTTTATTCTTGTGTCATTAAACATACCTGGAAGTTTCCCACCATGATGAGTCCAGCTGCACAGATCCAGCCTGTGGACAGACTCGCTGTGTTGAGAACACAGTTCTGGTGCTTCTCAATGACGTGGGCATAGCGGAGCAGCACAATCACCATAACTACAGAGAACAAACAAACAAACACAGAGCACAAATGTTAAGTTTTAAGTGTGTTTCTAATGAATGATCAGCAATTTCAACCGCACAAGTAGAAAAGTGAAAATACGAGAGAAGCTTGAGGGCAGTGGGTGATGATTATGCTTACTTTGGAAAGGTACCGTGCACGGAAAGTGCCTGGGTTTCATTTAATGCAAACAGTCCTTCACCTCATTTAGCCAAAAAACACAGAGATTCTTGGAATCCCAGTGTGAATTACAGGAAGCCAAATTTCTCTGCTTAGAAGAAAGAAGGAAAAGGCTCGGCAGGAAATGGCGCGAAAGTGAGAACGAGAGATGAGTGAGGGTTATTCTGGCGTAAGATTAAAAGGTGAAGAAAAAATGGGTACAGTATATGGGACAGATGGCTGCTAATGGGCTAATAGGCTGTGACTAACTGTATTGTTGGTGCATTGTGGAGCTGAGTGATGTGGAGTGACCCCAGCATGTTTTTTCTTTGTTGGATCCTCACGGCTGGAGCTCACAGGGTTTGTGGAAAGCAGGACAGACTGGGGTGAGAAGGGCAGGAGGGGGGTGCCAAGAGAATAAAAGGGAACAAGGAGCCCCTCATGTCTTGACCTGAAGCCCATACGCTGCCCCAGAGACTCAACTGTTGTCTTAACTCTGTCACCATGTATGTGAGAGACAAGCTCTAAGAGGGTCTACAGTGCCAAAAGGAACATAAAAATGGAAACTTGGAGAGGGAAAAAAAAAGGTCTGTGCACAGCCTAACAATGTAAAGCCTTGTATTCACCAGTTAGTCAGTGCCAACATATACCTGCCATATAACCTGCCACATTTCATCACTTTTCTACAACCTCTGTCGACTTATGACTACATTTCATTCTCACAAAGATACATTGTGTTTTCACACTGATAATTCTGAACACATCTTTAGAAAACTTTTAGAAATAAACCAACCTGAAAGATGACAATTTGAACACAAATCTATCTCAACTCATTTTTACAGAAT
>JAPTGZ010000008.1:33566708-33579551 GCA_029814645.1 Fowleria isostigma
TTTAACTAAACAATATTCCATTGCTCGCCTGTTTTGGAAAATAAATACTGCATATAAAAATAAAATCTTTAAATATAAGTGTTCAGGCCTTGCTCAAAGTTTTGCTCTGAAAATATCCACATCTTTTCAGCATTAATAACATCTAAACTTGTATTCAACCATGGTGTGTAAAACAGAAAGTTAATGATAAAAACCCAAACTTTTTGCACATCTTTACGATATGATAATGGTACACTCCGTTATCATCATAATGATATTTCTGCGATATATTGTGCAGCCCTACATTGAAGCATTAGTCAACTAAATCAGTCTCTTAATAAGTGCATTTTTGCCTTTCATCTACTCATATTTCTTTAAGCACACAAACTAACTCTGTTTTAATACCAAAACACACAGAGTCCCAACAGTGGCTCATACAAAAGTCTCATTATTGCAGTATTTAGTGCTTAAGAGGTATTTCATTCTCTTCCAAGTGATTTTCTCATGATGCAAAATGTGTCTTTGGGCAAAAATTCTTGTGGTTGTATTGATTTTTATCTTATAAATTGGAAAGTGCTCCATAACTACAGAAAGCATAAGAGGCAAGATATCTGCTGGATATCAGTTAACAGGCATGTGAACAGAAACTTGAGCTACATGTTGGGACAAGTTGGTACCTAGTATTAAAAGAAAAAATCAATGTGTAAAATGTCACTGTTCTTCTGCAAGCCTGTACAAGGCAACATTCAGCAGAAATGATACTCACTGAGCCAGTCACTGTTAGTGGTGGAAACACACCCAAAATCATAGGTCTGTAATGTTCTCACTCTCCCAGACACACACACTGTCATCATCATCATCATCATCATCATCATCATCACACTGAATTCATGAAATTTGAGCTCATTATTAACGCAGGCATGAACAATGTGCAGAGAAATGAAAATGGCTGTGTAATGGATTGTCAAAAAGCTCCACTGGGCTCAGAGTTGACATGGTGAAATTACACTTTGTTTTTGGTTTTAGTTTCTTCTAGAGCTGCACAATATATCGTTTGAGCATCGTCATCACAATGTTAATGTACGCAATAGTCACATCACAGGTCCTGCAATGTAGGAGGAAAATTAACTCAATGTGTTCTCATCTAGTTTCAAGGCTATCTGACACACAGTTGCTGGTAACAACATTGAAAAATGAGCAATGAACAAGAGAAAATCACCAAAAACAAAGAAGAAAATAACAGAAAATGTAAAAAAAAAAAATCACCAAAAACAAAGAAAATCAGTGAAAACAAAGAAGAAAATCACAAAAAAAAAAGAAGAAAACCACCAAAAATGAAGAAGAAAATAAAGAAAATAACCAAAATTAAGAAAGGAAAATCATCAAAAACAAAGAAGAAAATAACAGAAAATAAAGAAAATCAACAAAAATATAGAAGAAAATCACTGAAAACAAAGAAGAAAATAACAGAAAATGAAGAAAATCAACAAAAATATAGAAGAAAATCACTGAAAGCAAAGAATAAAATAACAGAAAATAAAGACGAAAATCACCCAAAACAAGGAAGAAAATCCCAAATATATCACAGGGTTAAAAAAATTGCCAAGTTAGTTTTTCCAATATCGTGCAGCCCTAGTTTGTACCTTTTAATGAAATGTAGAGAAGAAAATGTTGACAAGAAGGTAAGCAGCAAAATGTGAAAAGACAATAGTTATACCTGGCAGGATCTCTATATTTCTGCAGTAAGTGTACTATAATATGCTTAATCAGTGAGAGAAACATAGTGATACTGTCATATGAAAAGCTGGGATCATTTTTTTTGATGTTGTCTGGTCTTGTATTCTCATTCATTGTTAGTTAATTACAGTCTGTCGTATTTTGGCAAAAGTTTGTGGTAAAGCTGTTAAGCCTTTTCATTTTGTCATATGGTAGAAGTGAAGCCCAACTAATGTGTTTGTACCTAAACATTTGGCACTTGGCTCCAGGCGGTAAGAAACTTGCACCCACAATAGACATTTTGGTTAGTAAAAACAGCCAAAGCACAGGTGTCAGTGATTTTATAAATAAATGGTGGCTGTGTTCCATTTAGTTTTTTCAACATGTGCAACACCAAGAAATTGACACTGACACACTTCAACGAGATGTGTCCATTCCAGTGGTGACCTTACAGTATACAATAATAATAGTAATAATGATGATAATAATAATAATGATAACAATAACATTCTTATATTGCTTTATTGTTGTTATGACTAATATTATCACTTTGTTTTAACATATTCTGTGATTTTTCATATATGTATAGATGTAGATAAATAGATGGATATAATGCATACTATAATATTATGTAATATTAGTTATTATTAATATAATAAGCTTCTTGTTATTATTATTACTTCTTTGCCACTTGTTTCTACCAGTACTTTCCAATGTGCAATTGCAATTTTTCACAACTTTTTTGAAAGTTGAACTATTTTTGAAAGTCATTGTATTGCTGTTTTACTTGTGGTATTTCTTGTATGCGTTCGAGTTGTGCTGCTGTTGGAACCTCAATTTTCTGAGGGTCCAAAGGATCAGTAAAGTTCTGTCTAATCTAATCTAATCTAATCTAATCTAATCTAATCTAATCTAATCTAATCTAATCTAATCTAATCTAATCTAATCTCAATGTAATGGTTAGAGACAAGTCATTTTTGAGCCTGTTAGAATTATACATCATCTATACATGATGTTTGTCAATTTAAAAGATAATTTTACACAGTTGTTGTAAAACTGTCAAACTATTGTAACTACGGTAAACTTTTGGACAAATAGAAAAAGTACTCACCAGAAAGTTGCAAAGGGATGTCTTATGTCTTTCTGTCTCTCTGTGATATGTTCAGAGCTGCCTCTGCAGCTTCAGTATGACCACACTTAGTCATTTCCACTGCTTTGTCGATATTTTTTCACCTTGCTCTCCAAGAATGGGGTGAAATATGTCAATGTAATCACTACTACATTTGTGACATGTGATGACATGCAAAATACATTTTTGGTCTCTGACCGTTTACCACTATTTATATTTTTTCCTCGTCAGGTCCCATGAGGCACTGCAGGGTGGGACTTCACATATATGTTTTCTGCATTTTGTCTGTTAAAGTCTATTTCTTGACACATTACTGCCATCTGTAGATTTGTGAAACCATATGAAATAATGATTAATCCAACATTGGGCTAGAGGTCTAGTGTCGTAATATTAAAAAGTTTCATTCTACATATTGGAAAACTGAGAAAAGGAACTTGAACTGTTTTCTTTTATTGGCGCTTACTTGGAATGAATCCGTCTTTATGCGTTTGGCCAAGGCTGAAGGAAAAGGGCAGAAGAGAGGAGGAAAAAATACAGTGTCCATTAGAGATGAAAGGGAGATCAGATTCCTAAATCTGTCAGGAATCTGTGCTCCCTTCTGTGATTTCATGTGTAGGCAGCTGCCTTGTTAGAACTTGTCATTAAAGACAGAGGCGTGGAGAGGCGAGGAGGATGGAAAATAAAGTATTTGATTTTACTGTACAACAGAAAGACAGAGAGGGCGTTGAAGTGAGTTGCCTACTTCTGAACGGCTGACTGAGGGAAGGACGAGGGGTGAGGGTGGCTAGTGGGTGAGAAAGTAGCATTTCAACTCCCCAAGGATGACTTCACAAAAATGAATTGATTAAAATTGAATTTTTTTTTTTATCCCAGAAGTCTCACATTAGAGCTGTTTTAATGGCACAAACTATGACACTGGAACAAAGGGAAGTTTCCTGTTTGTTAAAAAAACAAGTGGACATCTGTGACATCCTCGGTTTGTAGATTGCTTTTTAGCATTTGGTCATTGCCATCTTGGGTTTTTGGAGCCAGAAGTTGCTACCATGAGGTTGGAACTGGTAAAGTGCAAGCGTAAAAGGGTGAAATTTGCCAGGTTAAAGCTACAGAAATGAGAAACTATAGAAATATAGAGAAAAAACTAACCACACTGCTCCTTAGGAAATGTGTTGGTAAACACCAAGAATTTTCAGATACTTACTAAATGATAACATACCGTTGTATTAACAGTGACATCAACTTTGTATAATATCATCATCCACCTAAAATAATTGCCTTTTTTTTCTTTTACAAAAATTACTTTTTTTGTAAAATCGTCTCTTCATTATGCTGGCCACCTTTGGTAAAAGCGTTTGCATTCTCAGTTGAATAGATCATGCATTCTACATCTTAAGATAACTCCATATGTCATGAGTGAGACT
The DNA here is from genome assembly GCA_029814645.1 of Fowleria isostigma. NCBI lineage: Eukaryota > Metazoa > Chordata > Actinopteri > Kurtiformes > Apogonidae > Fowleria > Fowleria isostigma. The sequence continues at coordinate 33,570,951 of JAPTGZ010000008.1, forward strand.
TAGTCTTAGTCACTGTTTATGTTTTTGAGAAAATAACCAAGGCAATTATTTTAGGAATATAATGATATGTGAACACATGAGTTAACAGCGCTATTGATAACATATGTCATGTGATACCAAATTATGGAACTTTAGTGAGTGAATGCCTAAGTGTTTGCAGGATTATTACTGAAATTTGTAATTTGTAGTTGACATCTTATTTGGGTAATATATGTTAAATTGTACTTGGTCCAGTTTCTGGAAAATTGGGCAAGTCATTCTTGAGCAATTGCCTGTTAGTTTAATCTTTAGCTTCAAGTTGAGCCACCTTTAAACAGGGTTCCTGCACGGTCTTAAAAAGTCTTGAATTTACAAATCAGCATTTAATACCTTAAAAAAGTCTTTAAAAGGTATTACATTTGATCTGTTAGGTCTTATGTTATGGTGCCATAATGTGTTTAAATGTCTTCGTTAAATGTCCAAGTGACAAAGAAAATTATGTAAGGCTACGTTCAGACTGCAGACAAATGTGGGCCAAATCTAATTTTTTTGGCCATATGTGACCTGTATCTGATCTGTTAAGACAGTTTGAACAGCACAAATCAGATTTTTTCAAATCTGACCCAGGCCACTTTTGTATGTGGTCCTAAATCTGATAGGTATCTGATATTTTGCAATGCGACTTTAGTGTAAACAGCCAGGTCACATTTACCCAACCTTTACCTCATTGAAATGCAACAAATGATCATAATTCAGCATCTCAGGAGGAGGACTGATGGGAAAAACATATTTACTTCCGTAAACACAGTGCGTGCTTGCGTGGTCATGTATTTTGTCAGGACCTCTTTTGCGGATGTGGGTCACTCCGATGTCGCATGCAGTTCCTTCTCAAAACTGATAAAAGTCACATTTAATGTGTAAAATGAATGAGAAGACACACAAAAAAAATCAGATTTCACCAAAAAACCCTGAATTGTGCATTAAGACCTGCTGCCTGAATGTAGCCTTATATTACTTAGTTCCACCTGTTCTAACCTGACAATTTATACTGAAATTAGGAACCAATTATCTCTAACTTTCCAGCCCCCGGTGAGAAATGACTTGGATCAGTGGGAATCAAGGCATTGGAGTAAATAAATACATTTTTCTAAATTCTAGGAATCACATATTTTTTGTCAGTATGGCCTTGAAATAAGCATTAAATTATGTTTTAAATAGTCTTATAAAGGTCTTAAAAAGTCTTAAATTTAACTTGTAGAAAACTTGTAGGACCCCTGATAAATGTTCTTTTTCCCAGTGACATTGAAAGGGGCCACTATTGACCTGCCCAACAATATCCTGATACAATCTGCCAATATTTCTAGCTAAACTTCAATCACAAAGCATAAAGCTATCATCTTTTTTTCATGAATACAGGGACATCAGTCTTCCATTTCTTTTTTCAGGTTAACTAACCAGTGGAGCAAGCGGTTTTGCTAAAGAGTACAATAAAGACTTGTGCACTTTGGTATGAGTCTATCATGCTAAAGAGTATAGAAGTCAATATAAGTTCTTTAGATAACGGTACATATGATACACCCTCCTAAAATCCTTACACAATGTGACTCACACTAACTTCAAATGTGGTCAAGGAGATTCAATCAAAATCAGTTCACAACCCATTTATACTGTGTCCTCATAACTTATATGGATACAGATCACATTTGATACCAGATGTAGTCTTGGAAGTATCTGAGCACATGCCAGATACTGAAGTCTTTTATTAAATCATAATAATGAGGAATAATTTACAAAACATGACCATGAGGACACAGTGAAGAAAATGAGACTGTGGAAATAAATGATGGACTGTTTTTGAGTGGAAGATAGTTGGTTTGTTTGGACTCAGCGTCTAGAATCCCTCAGTAGTATCACACTTTAAGACACTCACACAATGATTCAAGCTATGATTATTTGCCCTTGTTCAAAAATACGAGTGTTTATTGATAATATGTAGGTTTGAATCGTCAGGTCTTCAGGTCAAACATAAAGTGATTATAGTAATGGAGAGCAGACAGGCTGGAGAGCAGAAATAAAGCCTGGGTGATGAGATAATATGTTATTTCCCCTCACAGCTCATTGTAGTTATAGGTCAGTTAAGTGGTCTGTGCACAAGTACAGCTCCAACACTCCTCTCATATTGTCACATTCAGGTGTAAAGAGACACTTCACATAATAGTCTTTTTATAGAGATAACACCGTGCAAACAGCACACCAACTCAGATACTGCCATTACGTTTAATCCATGTTTGCAGCTGGAGTCTGTGGATGGCAGTTGATGGGTCCACAACTTTGATCTTGACGATTTTAAAACAATTTGATGGATCGCCCTGAACTTTGGTACAGACATTCATGGTCCTCATAGAATAAATAATCATGAATATTTGTCTGATGGTAATAGCCTCTTTTATGACAACATGCTTGGAAAAACATATGACATTCCCTTCTCTTCCCTGTTCCCATCCCAAATGTGAATTAGCCAGCCAGCCAGAAAATATTATCCTCAGATCCTGCTGGAAGAGCACATCTATCAAATTAAAGGCTTCTCAGACAGAAGTTCAGCCTCACATAGCCCTTTTCCACTAAGGCAGTTCCAGGACTGGTTTGAAGCTGGTGCGTATCCTCGGCTACCCAAGAACCCTCTTTCAGCCACGAATATTGGTTTCAGCAGGGCACCAAAACAGGACAAGTACAGGGTGTCCCAAGAAATTTGACATCATTTCACCACCTAATAATTTGTTTAAAATTTATTTACTGTTGCTCAAAAATGTGTAATCATTTTTATTTTTCTGCTTTCAGACTACATATGCCATTTACTGCAACAGAAAAGGCATTCTGTGTTTTGAAGTACACCCAAACTCAGTCAAAAGTGAATGCGCAAAGTCACAAGCGGCACACACATTGAAGATTTATAATAACTTTGAAACATTATAAAATTACCATCCCCCCAGAATTTTTTGTTTGAAATTTGTAGAATAACACATTTTATGTCCAAAATAAATCCTATTAAGTGTCAATTCTCCTGACTATGTAGTCACTCCAATATGAACTTCTCAAATTATGGCAATCTTTTCGGGACACCCTGTATTGTATATATATATATGTATGTATAGTGTAGTATCTGGCAAATGTGATCTAATTAAAGGTGGAGTATTCCAAACTCTGGATGTAAACCCATCATGGCATTGGGGTCTCTGAAGGGACACCAGTGGACACAGTGGGAGAAGTGGCTCAGTTTCCTGAATAAACAACTATTTTGCAAAAACACTAAGAAGCCAGACTACTAATATTTTATGTTCACACAATAAAAGCCAAAGTTACAAGCAAGCCAAACAGAGTAAGCACATCTCTACATTTATATCTGAGAAATATATTCTATTGTACCACAAAACTAATACTTACACAATGTAAGCATTAGGGGAATGTTGGGTGACGTCTAAGAACTAGTTCACGTTGATTCGTAACACTAAAGTTTAGGCTAATTAGCTGCAAACCGGTTATGCTTGTATCATTGATTGAGTTTGGCATCTTTCTCCTTTTAGTTAGATGAGCTTTTTGGATTCTGGGTGGCATAATGACATAGAAACTAGAAGCTTCTGTGTTCCATTCCCAGTTGAATCTTCCTTTGCTTTCCTTCTCTTTGTGCTTCATGGGCTTCTCCCAGGTCCTCTGGTTTCCTCTGCCATTAAAAACTGGTATATGAAGTTTAATTCTCATATCAGTGCCCTTAACCAAGGCACTGATAAAGATCTGGAGTTTGTCCACAAGCAATGGCAGCTAATTGGCCCTAATGTGCTAATCATTGATACTAATGATATATTCTGTGTGTATTTATAAGGACGAGTAAAAATGCAGCAACCAAATTTCCCAATGGGGAAAATCAATTGAATTATCCTTACCCTAAAGGTGAAAACATTTTTTTTTTTTTAATTTTAAACTAACAGGAGTCCATGGATTACCACAACACTACACTGATGACTAGCTAGTCAGTTCATGCTGTCAATGTTGGCTGATGAACTACTTGCTAACCAGCCAATGTTAACTTGCTCCTGTATGACATTACCGTTGGCCCATCTACCAGTGCACAAGGTTTGCATTCACTGTGACATAAGGATGAGGTTCTCCACCTCATGGAAAACCAGACCAACCCTAGTAACCAACTCGGACAAGTACTGTCCTTAGCAGGTTTGGGGGTAAACAGGGCTACAACAATGACCATATGGTCTCAGTTTTATCTGTGTCTTACACAGCCATTCTGTTTTTTTCTTTCTGACTTCTTATAACTCCCCCATGTAGTCTGTGTGGTGTTACTGCTGTGATCTGAATAGTGTCTTTACCACTTCACATTGATTCTGAGTCACTGCACCAAATGGACCCAGCAGTTGTTGACCGACTGTGTTTTCAAACCTGATTGGCCATACAATACACAGCAATAACAACAATGGAATTCATTCATACCTGTTGTGAAAATCTGTCTGTGGTTAGAGCACAGGATCAGCTGTGGAAAAAGCAGCTGAATCATTGTTTTTTTGCTCAGTGACACTCGAGCAGATGCTTTCTCACAGTTAGGTTGAGGCTCCTCAGGCTATGTAAGTCTTCTACAACCAAAGTACCATGCCTTTAAACCTCCTTTTGTGCAGTTTTAGGCTGTTGTTCAATTCCTTTTTACTGTGAAATTTGGTAATTTTTTCCTGGCTCCCTCCATGTAAGAGTGTATTTTTGCCAAAGATACTCAAGTATTTTTGATCAAAATGTTGCTTCAGTGCAACATTAAATGGGCAGCGTCCATTCTCTCACACTGTCTTCATAAGCTAAAACTTTGTCTGATTAAAATTTTGCTGTGTTTGTGTATCGGTGGTAGTGTTGTGATGGACTTAAATTGATAGTAGAAGTGTGGCCACTAAGCACAACCCTGTTCTACTTTAAGGACAAAAGCACATTCTTGCCTTTTGGCACTGTTTCAACTGAATACATTTGGCTAAAATCCAACCTGTCTCTGTGGCTTGTAGTCAAACCGTGATGAAAGCAAAATATATCAAATGTCATTCATGCCCCCCTGTTAAAATGTGACATAACTATGAGTTGAAATGAATGAAATCCTTAGTATCAACCACATTTCCTGATTCCAGATGTGGTTGTAACATTGTTAGTGTGGTGTTGCAGCTGTGACAAAGCCAGATCGCTGTGGTTGGGCTGTGGTTAAAAGCATCAACGATCGTGGTTCAGCTGCTGGAGCTGACAGCAGAGACGCGAAGGAAAAGTCTACAAAGGCCAAGAAAAGACAAGTTCAGCTTTGAGTGATGAGTTAATGACAGAGACACGCTGCATGTCCATGATAATTAGGGACCTCCTGTCCTGTGTGCAGTGTGTGATCGACGTGCAGTGCTGCACTGCAGCACTGCAGGCTGGAACAAAGCATTTGCAAACACATGCATGTGCCAAAACAGTTCAAAGCAGAAGATCCTGTCAGCGCGCTGCACTAAGATACTTCAAAAGAACATTTTCCATTGTCCCACTGATTACTGTATTACACATTCCAAATTGTGCACTCTTTCCAGCGATAACTTTAATTATTACAGGGTGCTTGCACAGGTCTTGAAAGTCTTACGAAGTGTGAATTTTGGAAATGCTGTTTTCCAGACCTTAAAAAGTTTTTTGTTGAAAAGTTTGGTGTGAAAGTCTCAGTGAAGTATGGAAAAAAGTTTCTTGGGGGTGCAACCAGATCTTATGACTCGCACATGTCGTTTTGTGATGGCCCCACAGACGTTCTAACAGTGACAGTCAGGGACAGATATCAGTCATGTGTGCGTGGAGCAGGTGAATGATTATGAAGAGAATCATAGTTGGGCATGAGATGTGGATGGATGTGCGTCGAGCACAGAGCATTCAGGGCTCTACCACTGCATTGAAGCCCAGTTATGCGCTCTGCTGTGCGCCAGACACAGAGTCCGACTATGCAGTTCTGTGATGCCATCACATATTTAAGGTCCGTAATCATTACGTGGAGGTTTGTGACAGACTGCTGTCACAGTTAGGAAGAAGAGCCTACGGTAGCCCGGAGGGCAGAGGCAGTAGTGCAGAGATGCGTGGCTCGGAGACACAAGAGAGATAAAATTGATTTGACGATTACCCTGTTTTAAAAATTGTCCTCATTAAAAAATCAGATTTCGATTTTAAATCGATTAATCGTGCAGCCCTAATTCATACATTCATACATTTATTAAAATGAACTTTTCTTCTACACACAACAGGTAAAATATCAACCAAAAAGCAGGTGCACAAGTTTAAAAGAACATAAAGACCAGGTCTTCAGGAAAAAGTAGCAGTTTTGAAAAAGTCTGGAATTTGTGTTTTGATAAAGAGCAAGCACCCTGGATTAAATGTAGAATTGGCTTAAAGTGACCTGAAAATAATGTCTGACAAAGGTGAAAAGCTGGCTATCAGACAGAGTAGGAGATGCAAACATTAAAAAGAATAGTAACTTCCTCGAAGATTATCAAAGTGTTGTACTTGAAAAGTGAAACTACACACCAGAGAAGTGAAATAATAAACAGGAAAGTTGGCTAATTAATGATGAAATGAGTTAAGTGAGTGGTTTAAGTTCATTGTAAAGCAAAAATTCTGACACTTTCATTGTTTTATTTTGTCAGTTCTTGGTTGTGACAACTGGCAGTGTTTTCTTTACCTTACATGAAAATATGAATGTTGTTAGGATTTGGATTATTGGAGGCACAATATGCAAGTTAAATGTAATGAGCATGATATCACCCTAAGCTTTAAAAAACAGGGATGGCTGTTTATATAGACAAATCAATCCCTAAACTAGGGCTGCACGACATTGTAAAAAACTAACATTACAAATGTTTTTTTACCCTGCGATATATAGCGATATGAAAAAATATTCAGAAGGATATAATAGCTGTATGGTACTGAATAAATGGTCAAATTAGTTGTGTTTCCTCCCGTGTCAACAGATGTAAGGTACTGTCGACACAGAACGCATGTTTCAGTTTCAGCCTTCTGCAGTCAAAATAATTCCAGATAACTGATGTTGCTTTTCTTTTTGGTACTAAGAACACTAATTGCATTGTTTTATATTGCTTCCATCATTATTCATGTCCTTTATGATTCTTAAAGTGATGAGTGACCCAATCGTCAGGTCTTTTGCTGCAAAGTTTATCTCGAGTCAGTAAGAGGCTTCAGTTGTTTGTCGTGTCAGATAGAGGTCCTTCAAGGTTATACATTTCTAAGGGCTACAAGGCTTTTTTTTATACTGCGCCAAAGCAACAGGACTTTACATGCATATGATTTACATTCACCAGATGTAATCTCAAACCTTCAGATTTATTTTTGCGTGCAGATGCTGCACTACTTCAGTTAAAACGACAGCCTGAACAAAGCATGAAAAAACCCTTTCAACATTAGGTTCCTGGGTTGAACTTATCTTTTAACTTCAAGTCATTGCCCCAAAATGTACAGTTTCTTTTATAATGTATTTGAATCCCTATGATTACCATCGTGAAGCCTAGTATTTTGGCATTGTTATCTTTGTTTTCTAGAGCATGAAACATCCATATTTGGATGAGAGATTGGAACTTACTGAAAAACTGACAAATAAGTTTGAAGGTATGGAAAACATTACCAATTAATTTTAGCTACTTGTTAAATGCTACCATGGGGTTGTTTGGTAACAGCATAAAGCTAGCTGGCCTTGCTATATATACATATGTGTGTGTGTATATATGTATATATATATAAAAAAGGCGAGCTAGCATGTTAGCAGTACTGAAGTATTGCTAACATTAGCGCATGACTTAATTTATGCTAACAGTCTGGGATTTAATTAAGCATTAGTAAGTTTTGTAAAACACTGGCAAATATTTTTTGTAACATTTTAATTATGTTTGTTTTACTGTATTTTTCTTTTACAGGACCATAACATACACAGTGATGGTCTTGTTAGTGTTTCATCTTCAGCCCAACTGGCAGAAATTTGTCTGTCAGTACAAACATTTCAGGTAGAACTGGACAGTATATTGAATTCATTTGATTAATCATGGTTTTGCTTAATGAAAATATTAAAAAATACGTAAATTACATAAACTACATTATTGAGATTATTAAGTAGAGTATTCAGTTTTTTTTTGTCTGGTTAGCCCAATGAACCAATCATGCATCATTGTGGAGTTTGGACTGCCCATTTAATTTACATTTATACTTTTCCACTGATAAAATCAACATAGAAAAATGTAAATTAATGTGGAAATGAAGTACATAAATAGAAAGATAAATAAATATATTGAAAAATGCAATTATATGTATATATATATGTATATTTAATTAAATAAATAAATTTTAAAGTGTCCATAATTGAGGAAAGAGATAAATAATTATAAAAATATGGAAATAATAACACAAAATAGAAACATTTAATTATCAATTTATTAATTTATGTATTTATTTATTCAAGTATTTATTTATTCATTTAATTATTTGTTTCTGCATTTATTCATTTATTTATTTCTAATTAAGTCATTTTTTGTCCTTCATAAATTTCTCCATTGCGAGATCAATAGTCTAATC
>JAPTGZ010000008.1:33773145-33785590 GCA_029814645.1 Fowleria isostigma
ATCCAACTCCATGGGTTTTACTGGTGAATCAATGTTGTAGAAGATGACAGTGTTTCCATGGTAACTACGGAGCCTCTCAACAGCCAAATGGGTCACATCTGGTGACCATAAAAAGAGGAATATCTGTATTTTACACCAATTATTTACTTGTATTCGTGGGTCAACAGGGATTAACAGTTTATATCAGTACATAATTTTGTTAGGTGGTGGATGTTTGGGTCTTTGTGGGTTGAAATAAGTTAAATATAGAGAAAATTTAATTTGGGAACTGACACAAGAGTAGTGCTGGGTCTTTATGGGTTAATTTAATTTAATCTCAACAGTGTGGTCTTGACCAGCACTAAATGTAAAATGTTGCTAGAAAACTTTAGTTATGATTTGGTATTGTATAAATACAATTTATTAGATTTTTTTTTTTTTTATTGAATTGAATATAACATTTCTTTTTCCAGATTTTTTTGCCTCACATTTGAACACAATCCCTAATCACTCTAGGTTGCATTGTTGTAATAAAATAGTGGTGCTTAGATTTAGAACTCACTAATGACAAAAAAAATCCACATTTTTCTCTTGTATCAGGTCAATGAATACTTTCCTCATCATCTACCTGGGCATCTTGCTGTTCGAGGCCGTCCTGAGTACCATCCTGAAGTATGCCTGGCAGGCCGAGGAAAAATGGGACGAACCTTTCTACAACCAGAAGACTGAACAAGAAAGAAACAGCAGTCCGGTTAGTCTGGCTTCACCTTAAGTCTCTGAATCTTATTGATTTGCTTTTGTAAGTCCTTTTGTAAGTCGCAAGTAAGCTATCAGCCCCAGAGATAAGATGAGGGAGATTTTAATCCGCATTTCTCGTCTGTCTCTTCCTCTTTGTAACCGGTACTTTTTTTACAGTTTCATCTCCTCACACAATTACAGCTTTTCCACACAGACGTAAATTACTGGAGAGGGTTGGGTGAGATGTAAAGATGAGTCCCTGATGAGTCCTTACCCGCATACATAGTCTCGGAGGACTGCCGCCGAGGTGGTTTTAGTGTCTCTAGATTTTGTGACAAGGCATAATAGAGGAGGTGTCTTTCACTGGGCTAATCTGCCGGCCTATCAGCCTGCCTGCCAACACTAATCAGTCAGACCGAACAGGAGGCTCTATGTATAGACAGAGGAGGAAAATCACAGTTTTATACTCACAGCCATTCTCCCTGAAGACTGAGTGAGGAATACCAGCAACGACTGAATGGCTGTCCTCTTAGAATAACAATATTAGATGTTTGTTCTCGTGTCCGGGTAAACATCATGGTCTTTTATGTCACTACAACTAAAATGATCAGTGTCTCCTATTAATATTAGACGCTGTGGCAGCACCATGGTATTAAAATTAACTGAAATATGCCAAGCAGAGCCTATCTTAACCATGTAGCTAATGACTAAAATGATTTTGTCGATTAGAATGCACTCTTGAAATTAATGAAAATGAATTAACTACATAAACTACATTTTATAAAATACACACGTGTGCGAGCATACCTGTACACAAGATGTACAGTGTTCAACATAAATGAGCCCACCCCAACAGATCTGTGACAAAAATTTAGTTTTCTTTCAGAATCAACATTTTCCATGAGACACTATACAACTTATTATGTTCTCAGTTAAGGAAATGTTCTATAGAACTAAGTTTTGTCTAAATTTTTTTTTAAAACTGTGCTCATGTTCATTGAGACACTGATTCAAATCTTACTTTTCAAACTCATTTATGCTGAACACTGTACAACTGAACCAGACCCTGAACCAGCAACCTCTGAAACCATCAGAGCAACAGCTACACTAAAAAATACTAATTTGATAAGATAAGATATAATTTACTGTATTGTCCCCAGGGGCAATTCATTGTGGGCAATAGTATAAGAGGACTGTAACACCATACATTACAGATGAGAAAACATCATTATCATGTGCGGACACATGACAACAATAAATAACGCTGCAGACACATAATAACACTAAACTCGATTTTCCTACATTTCCTGAAGTAAATGTAACCCGTATGTTTGCCTCTTGTCAGATTGGTGGACTTGTGTCTAGGTGTGATTTAAAAGCAAGAAATAATACCAAAGACAGACTGGTCATAAAGTCTGGGTCTGGGAAACATTGGAGTGAATGAAAGAAAAATGGTCACTTAGAGGCATGTACATCAAAAACAAAAAGTTTATAGAATGAAATATGAATGGTCATTGAAAGAAAATAGTTTTTTCAACATTTTGATTCGTAAATTGTTGCTGAAACCCCAAAAATCTAAGAGTTATGAAGAGTTGTTCGTAGATTTTCTAACATAAAATCCAACCCTCTCCACTCTAAGTTAGAGTGGGGATGATTTCAGCCAATCAGCTGTCAGCGTTCTGTTCCCGTTGTATGTGAATGGGGTTTGGTATGGTGTTCTTGTGCAGGAACCGTACAGGTTTTCGTAATGACGTGTCACATATATAGTCTTTGGGCCGTGCTGCACATTTGTTGTGTTTCAGAATAATTTTAGGACCAGTCGTATGTGAATAGTAGCCACTTGAAAATAGCCTAATTCATTTCGGATGGAGAAATTTGGCTGATTTTTCACAACTTGAACGAAATTCGTGCATCAGGATGTCAGTCCAGATTATAGCACATCTTTTGAGACTAGGCTGCACATTTTTGTAATAATATATTTTGGTCCATTTCCAACGCTCTGGGATGGATGCATTTTTGCCAAAGTTTTTGTACAAGTCATAAGTCGGTCTGACCAACAATAGTCTTCTGTGCCTTGGATTAATGCAAACACACGGAGATTGACGTCGTCCTGAAGCATGGGACAGTTACAGCATTTATTAGCAAATAAGCTAATGAATGTTAATGTCAACATTCCTGGTGATTGCCATGTATTTAAGTAATTACTGTTCATCAGTATCTGACATTTAGTTTTAGTGAAATAAGTGGCTCTATCAACAAACCGCAGAGAATTAATAATAAAGCTTGCCTTTCGTAAAATGTAAATGTTATTTCCACAAGCAAATCTGACATCAGGCAATCCACACATAAGTTATCAAATTAACCGGAGCTCTGTTTTGATATGTGTGTTTATTAAAATGACAGGCACTGGTCTGTGCTTTTTTCACTCCCACTCAGAATTTCCGTTTCAGCTCTTATGCCACACAAAACGTCCGTTTTCTCAAGGACTAAAAAATTCCCCAGGACTAATGAATTGGCAGAGATGAAGCAGTGCATGCACTCGAGAGTCAAAGCAAATTATCATATTAATGTGGACTCTCAGCAGCTGTCTGTCAGCAAAATATACCTCACTACAATGAATAGAGCGAATGTCTAAACTCCAAAAGTGAAATGTAATATTTTAATAATTTTATTTTTTTAGTGAATATCACACAAACAATAATGACAGGGTGCAAACATATTGTAGTCTCTCATCTAAGTTAATTTTAATTAACATAAAACTAATGACATACTGTAGGACTCAGTGGGAAACACAGGTAACGTAAAAGCATACATGCAGTCACAGCAATAATTATTAGACCATCCTCTGTTTTTTCCAGTTTCTTCATTTTAATGCCTGGTACAACTAAAGGTACATTTTTTGGTGCAAATATAACGATAACAACCAAAATATCTCATAGTAGTTTAATTTCAGAGCTGATATCTATCTTTTTTCCATGGTTTTATAGATAATAACCAAAATCATCATTTCTTATATCAAAATCTATGACATTGTACTGACGAAAACAGTGCTTTTAGTCATTCCTTGTTTTCGTTTTTGTCTGTTTTAGTCACATGATACACACAGGAGTAAGGACTGGATTGCATAACCACTGTTTTTTAATGACTTTTGCTGGTCTAATAATTTTTTCCGTGACTGTATAAGAACTGACCGTGAAATCTAATTACTTTCCAGAATAAAACTACTTTCCAAAGAAACAACATATTTGTACAATTTAAACATGTGTATTTCACTTTTTTCAGTGAATTAAGATTTATGAAGGCTGATATTATTTGTTTGGTTATTTAATATTAGGTTGAGCAGGTACCAGTTTGAAATGTAATGCTTATTCAGATGTTTTGCTTTTTACTGTATGATTCTCTCACTTTTCTTGATTGTAACAGAGTAGTAATTAATTTCTTCGTGATGAATCATTACTTTGTCTGCATCAATTTATTATTGTTTGCACTGAATCATCAGTCTGGTGTGTGGCTTCTATTTATATTGTGAAAATTTATTGGCAGGCATGTTTAATGTTTCTCAATACTTTTCATTTTTTCTTAACCACTCACTTTTTGAAAAGCGGAACGAAAATGGCAGAGTTAGATGAAATATTCTTCATAGTTATTGATTCACAAAAATGGAAATTCAATAAAATGCAAAATTACAACATTTTTAAACATAATATTGCAGTATAATTAAACTTATTTATTACACAGAAGTTTACCTCTGTCTTTTCTGTCCTCGTTTGCCCTCCTTTCCTTCCTCGTTGTGACAAATTTGCTCTCATCTACATCTTTCAGATCCTAAAGTTCATCTCCGATTTCTTGGCATTTCTGGTCCTCTACAACTTCATCATCCCCATTTCGCTCTATGTTACCGTGGAGATGCAAAAGTTCTTGGGCTCCTTTTTCATTGGCTGGGATTTGGACCTTTACCACGAGGAGAGCGACCAGAAAGCTCAGGTCAACACCTCTGACCTCAATGAGGAGCTGGGGCAGGTATGGACAATGGAGGTCTATACACTACATACATACACACACACACACACACACACACACACACACACACACACACACACACACACACACACACACACACACACACAGACTCGGGTTACACAAGCACCTACACGCAGACTTGTAATCTTATCAAGCCGCTCATACAGGACAAAGGTTTCTTGTCGCAGAAAGCTTGTGTGTGCCTGTGTACTGCCTGCTCAAATCTTTGGGTGTACGTCCGTTCAACAAACAAGGACCCATATTCTTTTTCGCCTTTTTGGTTCAGTTTAATAGCCGCATAAATCTTCTGTCCAATTACGCAAATGAGTTTATTGTAGGTGGTCGCCTTCCCGGCTCAGCAGGGACTTAGACTCATTAGCAAAGGGACAGAAAGTTTCTTTAGCTAATGTTTGGCAATGTGAGAGGTGAAAAACAACAAAGAAAGAGAAGGAACAGGAAAACAGAGGAAAAAGGAGAAAAACTCCTCACTTTATGGAGGACATGGAGAAGGGTCAAACTTTTCAACACAAAATGAAGTTGAGTCTGTGGTTAAAGTCTCAATGAAGCAGATGCCAAAAAACTGAACATAATGAATATTCACCAACATTCAACACTTTGGATACATTATATACCAGCCCCTAAAAATTAGACGAGTCATTGAATATATTTTAAAATTTTTCAGTGTAATATTTATTTAGAAAGCAATGTCATGGACACAGGATATGTACTTGTAAAGTGATTTTTTTTTTTTTTCAGTGTGTATATGATCAATATCATCTCTGCTCGTGCACACTAGAACATGTTTTGGAGTTATTTTTGTGTAGTTTGTTATTTTTGTCAGGAGCATTTTGTACTTTTTTATGTTTAGGACATTAGAACAGTGGTTTTTAATCTGGTTGTGACCCCATGTGGGGTTGCCTGGAATTCAAATGGTGTCACCTGAAATTTCTAGGAATTGAATTACTAATAGAAATATTTTTAATGATTAAATATATATTTTATGGTAATTAAAACACCACATACTTTTCCTAATAAAATTAAGTTTAATAAAATGCAGAATATAGTATTTGAGAGGCCATATCTTGATTCTCTTTCAAATATTCATTGTGGTTGGTATAAGACGCTGCAGCTCTTTCATAATTCATAGTAGTTTGAGTTATTGTTTGTTCAGTATTAATGTTCATCCTTGTAAATACAAGGTTGACTGACTGTACACATCCTGACCAAGGAAAATAAAATTATCACTAATATACACCTGGCTTTTCTGCCTTTGTCCATAATAATGTACATTTTGTATCCTAAATATCATCTGTAATGTTTATTTTCAACATTGTGTAGCAAACTATTACATGATCAAAAATAAATTTATTTTAGCCAAAAAATGTCTCAGTTTTGAATGTCTGGGGTCACCAGAGATTTGTGATTTTAAAATGGAGTCATGAAGGTTGGGAACCACTGCATTAGAAACAAGTCATAAATTTGCAGAAATAAGAAATGACGTTCAACAAAGGTTTTGAACCAGTACTGATTAGGCAACTAACGGTCTTAGTCCTCGAGGCATCAGACAGTTTCAGCTGCAGAATGTCCAGGATGTGAGCACAGCCAGAAACATACACCATGTTCCATACATTGTAAAATCCATTGTATACACTAAAGAGACAGTAAAGCTCTGCTGATGACTCTCTACCGCTGTGGAGAGAAAAGACACCATCATCATTCTATCAATTCTATCTTATGTTTAATTTTATTAATTGCATTTATTTGTATTTTATTATTGGATGACTTCCTTCTTTCATAACAGGTGTGTCTCCTTAAAGGTGGTTGATGGGGTGTGGTTACAAATCCAGACTTTTTAGTGAAACCTGCCATCCTGTATCCCCATTAAAGTGTGTAGAAGTGTTGACCGTAAAACATTCCCATAGGTTTTGACCTCAAAGTGAGGCAGCAAAAAAAATATGTGTGTATAAGTGTTGCCAGCAGTCATCATCATTATTGTAATCTCATGCTATTTTAGCTGAAGTTATTAGATTGTTACAGATATGATGTTGTTCTTTCACTGTTTTGAAGAAAATGTTCCCTCCTTTCTATGTCGTTCCATTTTTCTCCCATTCATCTTTTCTCCAGGGGTTCCTCTCTTTGCTAAAATCTTTCTGTGTGTTTTGTTTTCTTAGTTCTAATTTTCCTCTTTCAAGTCTCTTTGTACATTTCAGGAGGTATCACTCCTCTTTTTCATTGGTGCTCTTCCTCCTTTGTGTCTGACTCATATGTAATCCAAGGACCAGTCCATGACTCTTCTTTCTTCCTTGTCTTCTTTCTCTTTGTCTCCTTGCCCTCTCTTGCATGGCTGATCATCACTGAGTGTGGATTTTCATTCTACTATGTCTTGGTGACTTAAAATGAAGTGAATTTTGGTCTAAGAATATTTAGTTAGTGGTCTTTTCCAGGAGATGTGGAGGAAATAACTGGGCAGCTCTTTGAAAAACCTGCAGTACATTCCATCTATAGTCGGTCACAGATTATGAATATGGGGATTGTGTTCACGTTCCAGTCAGATTTTATTTTTAAAGTCCAGTATTAGAAATTTGCCTCTTTATGGAAACTACAAGTGCAACACGGTGGTGCAGTGGTTAGCACTCGTGCCTCACAGCAAGAAGGTCCTGGGTTCGGTTCCAACACCAGTCGATGGGTGGGACCTTTCTGTGTGGAGTTTGCATGTTTTCTCCGGGTACTGCGGTTTCCTCCCACCATCCAAAGATGTGCACTGATAATTTAATTGGTTAATCTAAATTGTCCGTAGGTGTGAATGTGAGAGTGGTTGTTTGTTTCTATATGTCAGCCCTGTGATGGTCTGGCGAAATGTCCAGGGTGTACCCCGCCTTCACCCTTAAGTAGCTGGGATAGGCTCCATGTGACCCCTGGGACCCTAGTGAGGATAAAGCAGGTTCAGAAAATGAATGAATGAATGGAAACTACAGAATGAGCAACTACGGAGGAGTTCTTCTTCCAGTGCGTTTGCATCTTAACGTAAATGCATTCATTATACTGTACTGTGCAAAAACTCTTAGGCCACTTTTCCAGGGTTGAAATGAGCATACCTATTTTTGCTTTATTTTCTTCAGATACAACAAGAAAATACAGGAATGATTTGCACAGCCTTAACTGTTACACAAAAAGCTGAACTAAATGTGTTCTTTGGGTTAAAGTCACTATTTACTGTGACCCCTGACCCTGTGATGAAAAGCAGCACAAAAACTTATAAAAAATATGACATGTGTTGAATGAAACCTGGTATAAAAATCAGAAAATGAATGTAATAAATGTCAAATTGGCTGAAATAAAAGGGTTAAAAAAATGTTAAATGCAAAGGGAGGACACGCTAAATACAACCATTTTATAGGAGCAGTTTTTTCCCGAAACATTTGTGTTTCCTGCTGTACATACTTCACATACGGTATATCCAGACTGGATCTTAACACAAAGACTGACAAATGCATATGTGGGGTCATTATAGAATTGTATATTTATTTGTCTCTGTGCATCTTTTGCTCTCTGCTCTCATATCTTTAAAACATTTTTCTAAAAAATAAAACTTGTACTGGATACTAGAAGTATTGTATTTATTAAAAATATACATCTTTAAAATGCAATTTTAAATTCATTTTTTGATCTAGATGTTAACCTTTCCTTGGCCAGCCCCTGAACCATCTTGTGCTGTGTCTGTAATGCTCTTAATATATCAACTAATTGAAGGTGCATGGGTAAATAAATACCTAAACTAAAGAATAAAATATTTCTGCAGTCATTCATTTACTTTTCTGATAAAATAAATGCTCACTGATGTAGTAACGTAATTGAAATGGCATTTATTCAATACATTTCCCATCACTTGGCTTGGATTGTAAGACTTTAATATTTAGGATCCCAGTTGTAATTATTTAATCTCTAAACCAGTTGACAAAAAAGTCTGAACTAGGATATATATAAAAGAAAGTCATTTGACAGTTTAAACAGGTTGTTCTTATATTAAACCTGTAATCGACCTTCAACACCTTTTATATGCGGAAAACGAGAGTCTGAGATCAGGAGAATGAGTTGACTCAAAGCTAGTAACAAAATCCTCATGAACAAAGTGAGCTCGTGATGAGAATGACGGATAAAGATTAGCTGTTCCCAGAAACACAGGGAGTTAACAAAAAAGAGGGAATGTCTGCGATTCTTATTTTTAGACGTCCGTCCACCTTTCTGTTTGATTTCCAAATCGTGTGTGAAGCCTTTTGAAGTGCAGCAGTTCAGGATGGACTGCAGGATTTGTCTGTTAAACATTGCGTGTAAGAGTAAAAAAAAAAAAAAAAATCTGAGACTGAGTTTTAGTGAATGTGTGTGTCGCAGGGTAACGGAGCTGATGGGATACACACCTGAGGATCTGCTGGGTCGTTCGGTTTACGACTTCTACCACGCCCTGGACTCAGACAACATCAGCAAGAGCCACCACAACTGTAAGAACAAAACTCACACACACTGGACACATAGGAAGTGTGACACGTAGTCTGGTTCACAGGATGTACTCTACTGCAGTGATTGTCAGCTGGTGGTTCACAACCCAAAAGTCGGTCGCAAGCCCATTTTCAGGGGGCCTTTGTCTGGACAAAAATAATGTTAAGAAACCAATCCTCTGCTTTAGTTTTTATGGAGCTGAACATCATCCAATCCCACTCCCCAACAGTAGGTGGCAGTAATGCTCTGTAATGCTAAATAACACCAGACATTTAAGAGCATAAAAGAAGACCCAAAGTTTCTATTCATATCATAGCAAAACTCAGGTATGACGACTATATCAGATATGGCTTTATCTGAATGGAGGACATAAACTTTAATCTTTTTTTTTTTTAACCCTTGTGTGGTGTTTGGGTCTGTGGGACCTGTTTTCATTTTTATTAAAAGAAAAATGAATGAGTATTTTTTAATGATGTTTTTCTCTCACATTTTCATTATATTACATGTTATTTAAAAAAAAAACTAAAATCAGAACAATATAATTTAGAAATATGATCTAGCAAAGGCAAAAGACAAATATTAAACATATATACTTTTTATATTGCTTGTAATTTTGATAAATTAAACATCTCTTGAGTATTTTCAAGCAAAATTGTTGGTTCCACCACACCCACAAATACTGGCTGAATAACAAAATATGAACACCACACAAGGGTTAATTCTTGAATGAGTACGAATGCACTTTTAATTTTTAACTGAGAACCTATTTTTGGTTTTGGTTAAAATGTACCCAGTTTAGTGTTAAAGGGAATATTTCCATATTTATCATCAGCACCTGCTGGTCAGTTTGGTTTATCATTAAACGTGTCCTTTGTGTTGGCATATTATGATATTCTGAATTACTCAGGTTCAAAACACACCGTCAAAGATCTCTGCGCTTTATGAATTAACAACCATCTCCAATGTGCAACTGCAATAAAACTGGCCAGTACACATCTCCATATATGGTATTTTGTTTTGTTGGGATTCATTCATTTTAATGCCATGATGGACCTCCTCATGTACCTATTTGATCAAAACAACTTCTCTCACAACACCATGTTGCAACAGCATCATCGTTGCGGTGATAGTGGTTGGTGCCAGACCTATCTGCAACCCTCCACTAACAAAGTGTGGAGATAGTGTGTACAATGTGGCTATGCAGGACTAGGAAAAATGCATAGATTCTAAAACATATACTATCTACATTCAATGAGAATCTCTTCAGCTCTTCAAGCACATATTTATATCCAAACTTTTAGGATTTTATCACAAATACTGGACATAAAACTCCATTACAATGGATGGTCATTTTAAATCTATTGACATTTGTGCAGGTAAATGTGTGCCTCTGTATGTTTTCATGCATTTTTCTTTGTGTGCTCAGAACAGGTCTGGGATATTAAGGTGTATTTTTTATTAAATTAAGTATAGTCACTGATGGCCTGATGAGGTTTGCACATCTGCCGCTACTAACACACTGCAAAGGGAACCAGGTGGCCTCTATTACTTTATAATGACCCTGTGTGTGTGTATCTGTGTGTCTGCTTGTGTGGAAACCAACGCTACAATATAATGGAAGTTTGTATGTTTGTGTGTTTCACTGTGAACAACAACCGTTTAATTAGTGCATCATTCAGTTTTTGGTTTTTGTTGATTTTCAGTGCAAGTAACTAAAAGTTATGTGAATTAGAATATTTGTGTTGAAATATATTAATTAAATTTTTATAAGTAGTTACATAAGATCAAAATTAAAAAGAAATTATGTGCCAAAATTAGACTAAATGGAATAAACAAAGTCATAATGTTCCCATGCTCTGAAAATATACTTCTATTTTATTTAAAAAGAGGCTCAATAACCAGTTTTATTCTAACTAGTTGACTTTTAAGACTTATTTTTTCTAACAACAAAGAATTCTGTGTGAGTTTGCTCGTCCCTGCTGCAGTTTCATTTGTTGCAGGGTCTTCAGTCAGTGTTTGAAAATAAAAGCATTACATATTTCTTCTAAAAATAGGATGTAATGCACTTGTAGTGTTTTTCACATTCACCCCAGCAGAGGTGGCAAAAGTACTCACATTCTGTACTTAAGCAGAATACAGATACTTGTGTGGAAAAAACACTCTAGTAAAAGTAGAAGTACTGATTCAACTCATTTACTTAAGTAAAAGTTAAAAAGTCCAATTTCTCGATTGTAAAAAAAAAAAGTAAAAAGTAAAAATTTATTTTTTGCCATGAATGAAACAATACTTATTTAACCAGACAAAATCAGAAAAGTTTCTGTTTTCTAATTCTACAGTGAATAAAGTATTGTATTTTACATACTGTCACATCTGTTTAGTTTGAAAAAATAACAAGTATAGTAATGAAGTACTAACTAACTTCCTTACTTCCCACCTCTGCACCCCAGTCATTATTTAGCCGTGTTTCCTGCCACTCAACCATTTAGACTGACTTTCAGCACATGCGTGGTGTTATCTGAGGCTGCAGTGGGCAGCTGTTTCGAGTGCTTCATAAACTCCACTACAAACAGCAGGAAGAGCGTTGGGGACTCGCTGGGGAACGTAATGGAGCATGTAGCAGCTTGTGTGTTTTGTGTTTCATGCACGTTTCATGTGTGTGTACAGTTGTCTTCTGGTCTTAATCATCTGTCTAGAATCCTTAGCTGGCTGAAATGTGTGCAGATAAAGGGTGCTCTATCTCTCTCTCTCTCTCTCTCTCTCTCACACACATACACACACACACACACACACACACACACACACACAGGTTATCTTCCTAAATCATTGTTGATTGTTATATTTTTTATTACTGTTATGACTTGTAATGGGTTTGTACACTAAAAGACTTACTACTTCCTTTATTCAGTTAAATGCACCTTGTGATGTGTCTTGGTCAAATATGTCCAGAATGTTACTTTCATTTAATTTCAAAATGGAGACACAATTTTGTGACCAAATTATTATTTTTTGTGTTTTGAAGTGAAAAATAGCCTCAGTTTATCTTTATTTAGAGAAGGTTTAATGCACTTTTTGATGTTACTATATCGAATATGTTTATTGTATTTGAAATTAAAACAAATATATCACAATAAATATGTACTTTTTGTTTCAGTACCTGGGTTACATAAGACATAAATGTTTATTCTTATAGTTCAGAAGTGAAAAAGTATCGATG
>JAPTGZ010000008.1:33823720-33833785 GCA_029814645.1 Fowleria isostigma
CCCTGTGGCCAAGTAGCCACAGCGCATGATCAGTCGGAGGCATAGTGACAGGCCCGTCACTGTCACACAAGTACTAACTCCTGTATGTATCATGTGACTACAACAGACAGGAAAAAAACATGGAATGAATAAAAGCACTGTTTTTGCCAGTACAATGCCATAGGTATTGATGCAAGAACTTATGTGATTTCATGGAAAAAGGATCAATATCAACTCTTAGATTAAACTCTTATGAGGTATTTTTGTTGTTATCATTATATTTGTACAAAAAATGAACCTTTAGTTGTATCAGGCATTAAAATGAACAAGAAACCGAAAAAAAACACAGAGTGGTCTAATAATTTTTTCTGCATCTCTGTCACAAATGGAGGATGTTGTGAGCAGTGACATGGTTTGTCTGCTAAAAAGGAGACAATTTTCCCCCAAACCTTTACTTCAGTCTTTGAATATGAATAGCAGTAGAAATGGATGTTTTCCAAAATGCGAGTGCAGCATATTACACTAATTGTGGATAAGCAGCTCACACAAAACCATCTGAATTAGCCCTTTAAGCCATTATAGGAAGTATAATACCTTAATCCTTTAGGGTGGATTTCACAAGAAAAACAGCAAATCCTCATACGATAGATGTTTACACCAAATAATGCTTACTTCTGTAATGATTGAATGAACTATTTAGTGGAATTCTCTTGTCAAATCATCAAATAATCTATAATATGAACAACAGTAATATGAGAAATAACACTGAATATGTCCTAGAATTCAATAGCACGTAATTCACAATTATAAGTCAAAATAAAGTTGTTTTTTCATGCTTGAAATTTAAGGACAATTTTCATTTCTAAGGAAGGCCCTCAAGTCTAAGAAGGAAAACATGACATGTGATAATTATATGTGCTTTAAAAGTTACTAAACATTTTCAGTCAGCGGTAGTGATGTTTTCTTTCTAGTCTGATACCAAGTAAAATACTGGTATTGGTGATACCGATATCGTTACTTTGTACAAATGCACTTAATGTCTAAAAAATCTTTTAAAAAATGTGTTTTTGTTAAATTATTAAAAACTAATATGGAAATGAAAACTTGCTTGTTAAGTCACGTTACATGAACATGTGAACATGAAACATGAAAATACTTAACATGTAACACATCAACAAAAGCATCCAACATTGAGCCTGTTTATCTGAACATACAAATCTGGTAACTGGAAGTAATCCGATAATTGCCATAATCAGATGTGATACATGACATGTACTTCAGAAATGCATTAACCAAAAAACCCTGATTTACATATTTCAGTCCATCCTTTGATTTCTATCAGAGCACGGACATACGTTATGGCATAAGACGTTCACTTCCTGTCATTTTCAAAATATCTGGTCTTGTCTTGTTGACCATGGCAACGGCTACGGTGTCAGCGTTAGCTATCCTAATGTGGGAGCTAATAAGACTACGAAATAGGTCACATTTTTCTGCTATCCCTCATTTTATTTGATTGTTTTTTTACTGTTTTCCTTGGGCTCATATTGTCGCTGCATAACTTCTGTTTATATAGATTTATTTATTTATTTTACACATGCACAGATGTAAAAAAAAAAAAAAAAAAACCTCAAAAGAAATCAGATTAACCTGTATACATGCATAAAGACATCAGCGTATCAGGGAGAAATCCAGGTGTGTTGATCTGATTTTTCATAATCAGTCCAGACTGAGTCAGAGTTGAGTGACTGAGAAGCGTGATGCAGTACACACTTATCCAGGTGGAAGAAGAAGTAGTTCTCACCAATCATGTATCATTTGGACAAGATCCCAATACTTTAGTTACTTTCCACTATCTTTCTGATATACATGACCTCAAATGACTGAAGTTTCAAAATTTTCAATATTTTGAGTGTGAATCAATTCTGGAGTGTAAAGATCTGCTTTCAGAGATATCTATGTTTTAGTATCAATCCGCACATCACTAGTCAGTCAATGCTTTTGTTTGCCATCAGGGTGCTGTGGTGCAAACTATGAAAAAAATATTCCTACAGTCATGGTAAAAATTATTACACCATCAAAAGTCATGAAAAATAATGGTTATGCAATCAAGTACTAAGTTGTGAATATCATGTAAGTAAAACAGACAGAAAAGAAAACATGGAATGCCTTTAAGCACTGTTTTTGTCAGTACAATACTATGGCTATTGATGAAAGAACTTAGTGTATGTGATTTTGGTTATTATCAAGAAAACCATGGAAAATGGATGGATCCCAGCTCTTAACTGACAGTCTTATAAGCTATTTTTGTTGTTATTATTATTATATTTGTCCAAACAAATGTACTTTTATTTGTACCAGGCATTAAATGAGCAAAAAACTGAAGAAAGCATAAGGTGATCTCATAATTTTTTCCACAACTGTATATAGAAAATGTTGGGTTTGAAAACCAAAAAAAAAATCTCACATTTGAAGTGACACAACTCATAAAATCTACTTGCTAGACCTCAAGTGTAGACAGTAGACTCATTAAAAGCTGGACATCAGTCAGGATTACTCATGTTAAAGGCCACACAGTCACAACTGTAGTATCATATCTAAAAATAATAGGTTTTTCATAGTTAATTGAATGCCTGCAGTAAATCCACAGTTGAAAGTTGAAAGATGAAATATTAATTTTCTGACACAAAATATTAAAAAGATTTATTTTTTTTTGTAATTGTGGTTTGGGTCATTAGTGTGGTTAAGTATCACATGGTGAAAACACTGTTTCTGCAGAACTGGATGAACCCTGCCCTTCACGACATCACGCACACTGATAATGGCCTGGAGACCAGAGTGTGCATTTGATACTATCACAAGTTCCGTAGAAGAAAAAGACAGCCTCTGAACATTAACCACAGTAATTAAAAAAGCTGGCAGCAAAAGTTTGTCAGAAAACTTAACTCCTCTGTCATCATTAGGCTGAAACTGAGCTGAATAAGGAATGGAATTATATGTAGTTACAGCAAAATGACAAGAGGAATCAGCTGTAAGACGTTGTTGTTGAAGACCGGTCTTTGCAAGAAAAGTGTTACTGCCTTTGTCAGGCGGGTTGAGTCAGCAGGAGTGACGTTCTGAGTGAATTATTTTCTGTAAAGTGGTGCTTATGAATTTGACTTAGACCAGTGATACAGATGTGTTGGCTCAAAAACAATCATAGTACTGTAATCAGAGTTCATAGTCACATTGAATTCCAACTTGCTTTTCCATTTTGCATTAAATGCAGTCATGGAAAAAAATTCTTATGCCACCCTATATTTTCTTCAATTTCTTGTTCATTTTAATGCCTGGTACAATTAAAGGTACATTTTTTTGGACAAATATAATGATAACAACATAAATAGCTAATAAGAGTTTAATTTCAGACCTAATTTTAGATATTTTCTATGGTTTTCTTGATAATAACCAAAATCATCAAAGTTCTTACATCAATAGGTAAGGTATTGTTGACATGTTAATTCACAAAGATTTATACTTAATTCACTGCTCACTGATAGATACTTTCTTATTTAATTTATTGTGTTGAATTATGGGGTTCTACTTTTAAAACCACAACTGATAAATTTTTTTGTAATAAAACTGATCCATACATATGCCACACCCCCCACCCCCAATGTTGTTGAAAAACCCATGCTAAAGCGCCCTCTTAGGAGCCAAAATGCATACTGAAGTGCCCTCTTAGGAGCCAAAACGCATGCTAAAGTGCACTCTTGGGAGCCAAAACATGTGCTAGAGAGCCCTCTTGGCAACCAAAATGCATGCTTAAAGTGCCTTCTTGGAGCAAAAACGCATATTAAAGTGTCCTCTTAGGAGCCAAAATGCATGCTAAAGTGCCCTTTTGGGAGCTAAAATGTGCTCAAGAGCCCTTTTGGGAGCCAAAACACATAAAGTGCCCTCTTGGAGCAAATTCGCATACTAAAGAGTCCTTCTGGGAGCCAAAACACATAAAGTGCCCTCTAGGAGCAAAAACGCATACTAAAGTGCCCTTTTAGGAGCCAAAACACATGTTAAAGTGCCCCCCCCCGACCTTCAAAAAGTTTGCACTTTTTCGGCCTGAAAAATTCTGCAGATATTTGACAATCCACTGGGCATAAACAGATGTTTATGTGTTTCTTTCTTTAAGCTCTTCCTTAGCTACCCCAAAAATGTCATTCAATGGAGAGTGAGTAAAACAAAGAGAGACATATAGAGAAGAATGGAGAAACTGGGAGGAAAACAGGACTGGGACCTGCAGCCATTGTGTCCTAATACAATATGGGACTTCCTTTGAATGCCAGACACCACAAACACACAAGTGCAGGCATATAGGAGCTGAATAGCAGGCAGCGAGGCACCAAGGCGACTTCCTCTGGAGATCTAGACGATGGGGAGAGGGAGTGTGTGTAACTGTGTGTGTGTGTGTGAGAGAGAGAGAGAGAGAGAGAGAGAGAGAGAGAGAGAGAGAGAGAGAGAGAGAGAGACTGGTACAAATTACAGTATCAGATATATTTCAGTTCAGTCCTCTGGACACTCATCTGTCAACTACTGGACCAACTGTTCATTTGACAAGCCTGGTTGACTGTTCAGTCTGTGTCTGTGCTCGTCTGATTCGCTGAGAGGCTGTAGTTAGAGCACAGTCAGTGGAAAGTTTAGACTTCTGTTGGACTCAAACAACTGGAGGGAAGTTCATCTCAACTGGAAGACATCTGGATCCCTGTACTCGTCTCACTCACACATCTGCTACTGTTCCTGCTCCTGCTGCTGTTTCAGAGGATCACTGGTGAGGTAGACGAACAAGTGCCTTGCTCAAAGGCAGCTCAGTTGTATATGGTAAGGAAGGGGAGATCAGCCAATTAGCCGCTCAAGTGTGTGCAGACTTCTGGATCTGCACTTTCCAGTCTTCATATCCTAAATCGGTCAGGTAAATGTGCATAAAAAATAACACACTCTTTCAAACTTTCCCTTTAGATTTTGATGTTTTTCTGTTTAAATGACACTAAATTGATTCTGAGAATCTGGAGTCACACTTAATGTTTACACATGACTGATCACATTTGTTTATTGGTATTCCCCTCTGAATTACAAGACACCATAAAACAAAGCTGTGATGAACAATTCCTCTAAAAAATCAGTTCATCTCAGGCTGTTGCTCTGCCACATTTTCCAGACCTGGTAATTAAATTTGCATTTCACCATTCAGTTGTAGGGGAATTTTGCGATACAGACACAGCATCTCTGCATTCATGTGGATAGCAAAGATGCTTTAATTTTATCAGGACAATAAAAATATTTATCCGACAGACTGACAGACCCCATGGGTTTTATTACTTTTTAGATCCTCTGCACATGTTATGTGGATAAGTATCTTGATTGTACAAGTGTATTAAAATATACACCAAAAATAACTTTTACAAGTCGCATGATATGACAAATTTGAGAGGAAATTAATCTTGCTCAGGAATGTGATCATGTGGTGATTCATTATATTTCTGGTGATGTGCTGTAAAATATAGCTCGGTCCATTTATTTTCATATTTCTTAGTAATTGAAAAACAGAATATTTGGGGAGGAAAAACTGTTATAATGCTCATCAAACATTAATACATTAACATATGAGAATTTGTTACCATGGAATTATTACCACTACTTGTACTATTACAAAGATGCTTATATTTAAAGTTTCAATACTTAGAGAAAAATAATTTTCATTTTGGCATCAAATGAGTGACAATAGAGAGAGTTCAAAACCTCTTTAATTTAATTAAATTTACAAATCCATATCAGTATCACTACCTAGTCACTAAATTACAGTTACATTGTTTAGTCAGTCAGATTTCTAGACACTAAAACAATATTCTTTAAAAAAGTTTCTGTGTATTTAGATTTTAAAAAAACCCCACAATATTAAATGTATTATATTGAAAATGATGAAAGAGCGAAAGTTTTCTTAATTCATAAAATATTCATTACTCACATACCTCCTCCATAAAATGATGGTTGTTTGGTTGAGCCTGTATTTTTTTTTAAACCCTGAAACGCAGATTCATAATACAATAACATTAAGTGTCACAACAATACAGCAACAATTACAGCAACAAATTTGATATGTTATGGTCAATAATTCCTCAGTATATACAATATTTACCATGTTAAGTTACACAATTAACTACTAATAATTACATAATTAATGTATTAATAAAATACATTAATCTGAATATTCTACCAATATATTGTAGATGGAACGTGACATCTACAGTCGCAAAAAAACATTATTAGACCATCAAAAGTCATCAAGAACAATGGTTATGCAATCAAGTACTAACTCCTGTATGTATTGTGACTAAAACAGACAGAAAAGAAAACATGGAATGTGTAAAAGCTCTATTTTTGTCAGTACAATGCCATTGCTATTGATGTAAGAACTTATGTGATTTTGGTTATTATCAAGAAAACCACAGAAAATGGATAGATATCAGCTCTTAACTTAAACTCTTATGAGATATTTTTGTTGTTATCCTTATATTTGTCTAAACAATCATACCTTTATTTGTTCCAGGCATTAAAATGAGCAAAAACTTGAAGAATAGGGTGGTCTAATAATTTTTTCGCAACTGTATATCATTTTTTTAAACATAATCTACCTAAACCAAGTACAACCAGCTGATCAACTGTTCATATTTTTCCATAAGATATAGTGACCATAACCAAATAGCTGAGAAGAACAGTGTGAATACAGCATTCATTTATTTATGGTTTTAAATTTGAGGTTAATTAAAGGTCCAGAACATATGTTTTATGCACACTTGTGGTTCTGTGGTAAACCACCCATCTGATACTCCTCTGCTGAAATAAGGCTGAGTATTTAAGTTGCTCAGTGTCAGGACTGTTGTGAGGATTTTGCTTCATTCCACTATCAGTGCTCTTATCAGTGAAAAAGAATAAGCGGCAGCTACACTCTGAAAATGGCAAGTTGCGGCAAAGACATATATTTTAACATATCGTATTCTGTTAAAGGGATTTTTTAACCCTAAGATTTGCTTCATACTCATATGTTGCATTAAAAAGTCTCTCCTGATACTGTTTTCCCAATCCACTGAAGCAGCATCCTGCGCTGGCACACTGCTAATGAGGTGTGGAAATAGGACTGGATATGCACGTCTGAGTTTGTGTTGGTGTATGTGTTAGTTGTTCACTGTTTCCAACTTGATTACAGAGCTGGAAAAGGCTAAAACCCAAAAGAAAAGGACCTCAGCTCCAAAATTAACCCGATGTGGGTGTATTTTAGAGTTGTAATACTGCTGATGATCACCAGGGATGATTCTTACTTTATTTTATTTTATTTTTTAGCACATAACAGTTTATTACAATGTTGATTTAAAATGTAAAAGAAACCAAAAAACAAAGGAAAAACTACCAAAATACATATAAAGACAAAAGAATAATAACAACATTCAAAAAGCCCTTTCTCCCATACTAAGTCAGTGGTCTAAAACATGCCCAGGGGCCAAATGTGGTCTGCCACAGGTTCCAGTCTGGTCCGTGGGATGAATTTGTGAAAAGCAAAAATTACACTTAAGATATTCACAAAACTTTTTGGTCAGGTTCCACATTCAGACCAGTAAAAATATTATGATAATAACCTATAAATATTCACAACTCCATTTTTTCTCTTTGTAAATGCAAATATTTTCATGTAATTTCCCTGTACTTACACTAAAACAAACAATCATTTCACAAAAAATGTAAATATCCTGAACAAATATGAAAAACCTGAAATGTATTTATAGAAGTGTAATTTTTAACAATATGCTTCCTTTATTGTGTATTTGTAGATCCATTGTAATATGTAAGTTGTAATGTAAATGTGTAAATGATAAACTGAAGCAGAATATTGTTAACTTTACTGTTAACTTACTTTTCTTGAGGAAATTTTAGGTGTACATTGTTTTATAGGACAGGGTGTAGATGTAAACATTTTCATCATGTAAGGAAAACTTGGAGTTGACATTGTTTATTATCATGTTATTATGTTACTGGTCCAGCTCACTTCAGACCAAATTTGTCTGAATTTGGCCACTGGACTAAAATTAATTTGACACCTATGTACTAAGTTATTATTTTTTCAAAAAGTCATTTGGGGCTCACCTGTTTATTTGAACCCTTTAATGTTTCTGGTCCATCTTTAAATGTTTCCTGTAGTAATCACATCTCGACAGCTTCTTCACCTGCATAGTCAGACTTTCAGAATTTTAGTTTATTTCATAAAAGACATTGTTTCCTGACAGACAAGCCCCACTGAATGTGCAGGTCATAAGGTCTACCAGTGAGACTGTCAAATGACTTTGTGCAGAACTTAATGAAATTTACTATTTTACCAAGTCAGTAGGCTATCACAGAATTAGCTCCACACCTTTTATTCAAAACATGGTCACTTATGATTCCAAAAATCCTCAAAAGATGGCAGCCAGTTCACAAACTACTGACCTCAAAACAGCAGCTCAGACACCAGTGGACGTTGTGGTTCCTCTGTCCACTCCTTATATAGAGTCTGTGACTAAAGTACAAGCTAAACAGTAGCTGTTATTGTTATTATTATCCAGAGAACTATCCTGAATTTTCTACAAACAACTAAAAATGCCACTAATGAGAAATGCTGTATTTTTCTGTTGATTTGTTCATTACTGAGGTGAATTATAGCCTGTATTTTTCTCTTGTTCATCTATAAATATATGTGTAATCTATAGAACTGTGGAATATTAATAGTGAAGGTTATAAATAATGTTCATTATCAGATTTAAAACATCCTCCTGTCCATTAATTATCAATATAAACAGGCTAAGAAAAAAGATTCCTGTCTGCGTGTGTGTGTGCCCTTTATCAAGACAGGATGCAGAACAATACCACATGTTGGATAATGGGCGTACACACGATTAGACTCACACATACACACAAAGGTCAGGTGAAAGTCTATACAAGGAAGTAATATTGTTATTAATGATGCACAGAGCACTTGTGAAATACATAAATACACACACAGACAAACACCCACACACATGCGTGTTCAAAGGATTCAGTTTCTCAAAAACAGGATGGGAAGGGCATTTCAGGGACATTTGAGAAATAACGGACAAATTGTGGTCTGATTCCCTTTAATGCTATTGGCAAATAATGTCATTCGTGCTTTTTTAATTCCATCCCAAATAAAGAGGCTTCTGTTCTGTGAGTCATCAGCGAAAAACTTATGACATGATTGTCCGGGTAAACTTTTCGGGAAACAAACTCTTATCTCAAATTTAGTGGCATGCCAATTGGAGAACAGCAATTTTCTAAATTTTAAGCCTGTAAATGTAGAAAAGAAATTTAGAGCAAGTGAACTTTGCTGAACATCTCATTGGGTCAATAAAAAACTGTTAACTCTTTACTGTGAGATTACTTTTCTCACTTTGACTCGGGTGTGTTTGAGTGGCGCAAGTCTCCAGGAAATGCATGCAAGTCAGTATAATTTCCCTGTAAATATGTGGAAACTAAACGTGTGTGTGTGTGTGTCAGTGAGAGTGAGTGGCAGTGTTTACAGTCAAAATCTAGTTTTTCCTTCCCCAGGGCCAGACGGAGGGGAGTGTGGGAACTGTGAGTGAAACTAAACTAAGACTTGGGCACAGACATTTTTATTAATGGGGTCAGAGCTGGGGTCAAGAGAGAGTCAAGATAAATGTAGGAACACACACATGTATACAAAAAATACAGAAAACCCCTCACTATCGCGATCGGAACCACATCACAGCAAATAACATCAGGCAATGTTGCAACAGGGGAAATTTAAATAACAGGGAAATTCACTTCTCAAGGCAGCAACAGGATAAAGTGCAAGAAAATTTGTGTGCATAAGATAATTAAAAAAAAACAAAACGATATAAATATAATAATACGGTGAAATCTTGCAGTGTAAATTTAAAATGTTCCATGACTGTGCTTATTTTGCATTTCATTCATTTTACAAATTAATTTTCTCCATTGAAATTAATTGAAATATAAGTAATCTCTTCCAGCCCAAAAAAAAAAAAACAA
>JAPTGZ010000008.1:33955239-33968117 GCA_029814645.1 Fowleria isostigma
CAAAAACCATCAATCAGATGTGTCCACTATCTCCATTCTAATCTCTACATGTGAAACTTTTTACTGTAGTGATCTTGAATTGGTGAATTTGAACTAAATCTAATTCATCGAATGTTTTATTGACATTTGATATTTTAAGTCCAGTGAATGTTTCTGTCAAATTTGGATGAATTCCATCAAGGTATTCTTGACATATGTTTTAACCAAATGGATCAGAATGAGCTCTCACTGAATTTTACCTTTTAGCCACAAAAAATATTTTCAGTTTCTTTGTTGAGTAAAACTGAATTTTTTGTCATGACATTTTTGAAATACTGTGTATTGGGACTTAAAAGCAGATGATCATTATTATACATACAAAACTGTGCAAGGTGCCAATATAAGCCTCAGGTGAAATACCCACTACCTACTCAAAAGCAGTGTAAAATCAAAGTGGAGTATTTAAGGATTTTTACTGGGAAATGTAATGTATTGTGGGAAGACCCCTACAAAAATAGGAGATAAAAGTACAAACATAAATATGAAAAGACTTTTGACTCTAAGTATATTTAAGCACATTACAGGAAGCCTAGGCAGCACAATGTAATATTGACATTTGATAGTGCAAAGCCCTGAGCACACACACCATTTCCACCAATGGGAATTAATAGCGCACACTCCTGTGTATTCCCATAATGATAGAAAATTGACCAATATCCACAAAGAGGACAAAGAGAAATGTCCGTGTCTGAAAATGATGAAAAGGACATCCAGGTAGCACTACCCGTAAATAGATGACCTCAATAAAGAAATAAAATATAAAGAGCTCATTTGAAGGCAACTAACCTGGTTAAATCTTAGTATTAGAGGTCAGAAGTTTACCAAAATTAGCCTGCAGAAGGTTTGAGTTCCATAAAAGACCAAGAGAAGCTCCAAATTTTCCTCTATTTGGGTCAACTTGAGACTGGTCTGGTTTGACTGGATCACATCTTATGAACCACAATGCCCCATCTGGTTTGGACTTGACTTATTCTCAACTCCTCTAAGTTTTGGTCTTGTTTGTTGACTCAACATCTCAATGTACTTTGGTCATGATTTAGATTCAGATATTTTATTCATGCACTGAGAAAGAAAAATCTATTCTATAAAAGTAGTTTACCATAGATGTACATGAAAGAGAACCCAAAGAAGAAAGAGATTTTATAGTTAGGGGACCCAAGCAACCGAAAACATCATCACCCACATTCCCCCTCAACACCCACCCTCAACACCATCGACATACACCACACGCAAGCACCCACACAATCATGCATACTTACATATACAGACAGCATAATTTCCAAACAAAATACATGATTCTGACAAGTTATATACAGGAAGACATTTTCTTTTGAAGGTAGAAAAGGACTGTGATAATTTAATGAACCCATCTAGCTCATTTCAAATCTGCAGATCCCTGCAAACAACACTCACATTGGCACATTTAAGTCTATGCTTCTTCCCCAATATATAGTTTTTCCCCTGGTGATGATATCTTACTGCAACAATCCACAACTGCTAAAGCACACTGAAATGCATTTGTGTGTGAAATACAGTAAGCGTTCCTTGTATTATTACCTCAGATGGGCAGAAAAAGTCGCAAAAATCAGACTAATTCCTTCTATTCATTGTGGTAAGATGTATTTGACGTCACCACTTTCCAAAAATATCCTACCTGTAATATTTTGCTATAACAGCACATGATGATGAGTCCCGGCAGGAGGAAGCACAGGGCAGTAAAGGCAATGTTCCACACAATTTCTGCTGTCGAGTCAGGCCACTTGAGAGTACAGATGTGTACACGATCCTGTGGAGTCACAAGAAAAACAGCAAAGCAGTCCAAGGATAAATCAGAATCAGAATACTTTATTAATCCCAGAAGGGGAAATTATTGGGTATTACAGCCGCTCTATTCAAGAATAAAAAAGTATCAAGAAAGAAATTATCACTATAGCAATATCCCCAATATTCCACAGTCATGGGAAAAAAATATTAGACCACCCTATGTTTTCCTAAATTTCTTGTTCATTTTAAAACCTGATACAACTAAAGGTACATTTGTTTGGACAAATATAATAACAAGAATAGCTCATAAGAGTTTAATTTCTGAGCTGACATCTATCCATTTTCTGTGGTTTTCTTGATAATAACCAAAATCCCATGTTCTTACATTAGTATCTATGACATTGTACTGACAAAAACAGTGCTTTTAGTCATTCCATGTTTTCTTTTCTGTCTGTTTTAGTCACATGATACACACAGGAGTTAGTACTTGATTGCACAACCATTGTTTTTGATGACTTTTGATGGTTCCTCTGCAAATGTATATTATAAAAGGGAACTGGACTCTGTGTCTCGGGCATCACAAAGAAGCCATAAAGAGCTGACTGCTGCAGTTTGGCATACTTATGTATTTTTGGTCAAGGAAGAGATTAGCAAAACTGGCAAGTTGATATGACCAATATTTTGGGAGATATTAGTGATTTTGGAGTACCGTGGCCCTCCGATGGCCAATCACATTGCCATGCCCAAAAAAGATATTAAAGTGGGTTACCTAGAAACAGATATATAGGGGAACATTGTCATGGTGTCAAATTTCATGTGCAGAGACAGACATGCCAGCTGAGAGGTTATTCAACTGAAAATGCCAGTGGAATGCAACTAGTATTAGTACATATATAAAGCTCTAAATATACAAACACACACACACACACACACATATATATATGTGTGTATAGCTCTGAATGTATATCTATTCTAAATTTACATATAAAAACACACTATTAGGACACAAAATTAGAACAGCAATTTGTACAATTTTGATATGATAAATATACATAAGTCTGCAAAAATATAGTTGTGTGTAATTAGAATTGTGAGATTATAAGGTGCAGTTAAACAGTCAACTAAACCAATAAACAATAGAGATTCTAATTCATATATCCACCCATACCTCCTCAGGAAAATCCACTTCGATCACAGTGAAGAACAGACTCAGAGGTATGGAGGCGAGTGCAGAAAAGGCCCATATAAAAGCCAGCGTGGCGGTCACCATCCTGGGGTTCAGCGTGGGTACGGTCTGCAGCCGTAGAATGGCCTGGAGCCTCTCCACGCTGATGGATGCCAGAGTGATGATGGTGACACAGCCACTCAGACACATCACATACAGCACAGTGTGGCAGGCACCGTACCCCAGAGTCCAGGAGACGGTCCAGCGCACGGCCACGATCAGAGGGATCATACTGACAAACAGCAGGTCAGCCACAAACAAGTTGAGGGTCAGGATGGTCTTATTGGCCAGGATCCTGCGTTCCCCCGTTACCTGGGCCGCAGCTCCTGTATTTGCTATCACAGAGACTAGAAATACAGAGGTGATAACCAAGGTCTCGATAGCAGTGGAAACAACTCGATGTGTGTGGTGCATCTCAGAGAAAAAAGAAAAATAAGTAAAGTTTTTGATGGGAAGTAAATGAATGTGAGAGTCAATATCCATATAGACTGTGTTTAGATCCTACAAGCAAACAGAGTTTTCTCCTGGTGCAACATGAATCCTGGGGCGAAAATGAATGAAAGAGGCTGATAAGGCCTAAAGTGATATAAAAGAAGGGGGGGGGAGGAAGAGGGAGGGGTGGTAGATAACCATTCTAATGCTGTTTGCTCCAGCTGCTGCCTGGGGGGAGGTCAAACATTACAATCTGTTTTCTGTGTGATTTTATTCTATGTTGCGGTGAGTGAATGTGCTGTGTTATCCCAACCCTAACATGCGTAATAATGGAAAGAGTAAAGCCAGCATGCAGGTATTAGACTTCATTTTTATGGGGGGGTAGGTCAAATAGGGGAGAGTGGGGTAATTTGAGCCAGTGGGGAAGTAGTATCACCCCTTGTTTCTTGAAACCCATAGAAGAAATTAGTCATGTGACCTCATATTTTTGAAGAGCCTTTCAACTTACTCATTCTGCAAAGAAGAGACACACATAGTATAAGAGGTAAGCACATTTTAGCTCAAAAAAGTTTTTTGCCTTTCAAAGTGAAATGTCTGGGATCAAGGTTTTTTTTTTTATTGTGTCTGAATAATTATGCACATGTTTGAAAACATTTCACATGTGGTCTAGTACTTAAATAAGCTACACAATGATTCTACAGTTAGCATAATGTTATCTCAAAACTGCTGAATCATGCTAGTTTTACAAAATGGGGAGCTGGGGCATTTATTCACTTTTTAAATGGACTAAATCACAATAGGATGTTCAGAAATTGGTTTAAGTTATTTTAATTAATCTAAATAATTATATTTTTTTATATTTAGATTATTATTCTATTATATACTAATAATTATGAATGAATGTTACATAATTGAAAGACAGTGTTCTATGTATGTCAACAGAATCTCGACACTAGAAAATATGACTTATGCCAATAGTGTAATAGGGTAAAAATATCTAAATAAACCTTAAATTAGTTTTGTTTTTTGTTTTTTTACTAAATTTGCTTTTATATATATATTACAATTTATGAGATCAAAATTTTCTGTTTTACTTCAATAATACTTAAGTTGGAGGCACTACTGTCATGATCTCACCTTAAAGTCACTTTGAGTAAAAACTGGCACAATTCACCCACTCTACAGTATCTGTGCTTAAAAGGTTCAATATGGCTCAAAGGTAGCTTTAACCAACCACTGACCTTTAGCATAAATTCACTGGTGTTAAGGGGGATGTGAAAAGGTTCAAATGTGACACACCTGAACTGAATAATTGTAACCCGCTGCAGGTTCTTTGGACTTAACTCTGCGTTTAATTGAAGGCCACTACACTGTGCTGTGGAACAGCACACACACACACAACCAACAATCTGAGTTAATCCAAGTCCTAATCCTCGATCACAGCAGGCAATTAACAGTAATGCTATGTAAATCACAAGTTAACCCTTGTGATCTAATTAGATAGATACCATTTTATTTGTGTGGTCAATCAGATTACCGAGTTCACGTCCTTACTATTGACATGCTCAAGGATTAGTGTCTCCTAAATTTCTCCTCTTTATTTCGTTGGTTTTACTGTGTACTTGCCTATATCAGTTCCTAAATACTGAGGGAGGAGATTTTACTTGGGTGGATAAATATACATTTGGATTCCAAACTTTCAACAACCATGTTTTTAATTGTGTTAATTGTATACATACTAGTAATAAAAGGCTATCACACATTCTGTTTGTTTTACAAAAGACAGATTAAGTGCAATTATTCTGTCTCATTTAAAAAGATTTAAACTTTGTAAACTGTTTTACTGATAATGTTACCGTGGCCAAAACACATGTGGCTTCATTTGAAATGTTTCATTAACATGCATCAAATGGACATAATGTCTCCCTTAACTCTGCAACCTTTAATAGGATGCGACAATCACTTTTACAGTGTTTGTCATGAATAACCTAGCTGTTATGTGTTTATATTCCTTTTTGTCAACATTTTCTTCTGTGTTAAACATAACTGGTGCAATATACATGACATCCTTTGCAAATTAGTTTATTTTGTATGAGCAGGCTTTTCCTTTTTTTGTGTATTTTTCTGTTTTATTTTTGTTTTTACTTTTTTTTTTTTTTAACTTACTGTATATTGTTAATTTCATAACTTGTTTATATATTGAAAATCCATAAATAAAATATTTTTAAAAAGATGCATCAAATGAAGTTGTGAGTTATACTATACCTTTTTTAAATGGCTGGGTAGATAATCAAAATACTATATTGTAAGTAAAAATGGCAGTAAACATAAAGGAAGCAAAAATAATGTGTTTAGTTGTATAAATGTGAGATTAGAGTGGGATTCTTTCCACTCCTTTTCATGCAACACTTATTGAATTTATTTTTTTGTTACTGGTACATGGCAATTTCCCTGTGAGGCAACCTTGGTGTGATACTGGGCTATATAAATAAAATTGAATTCAATTCAATTGCTATATTTTCTTGATCATCTTTATTTATGAATGTATTTTCTCTGCTATAAGTTCCTTATATATTTGTTTTTTCTGTTTGAAACAAATAAATAAATGAAAATAAATGAATGAAACATGTCCATTGATGTTAATTTATACACAAACCTGCCCTTCAAACTATGGTTAATCAATAACCGACTGTTGTTATTAAAAAATGAGTCCAGAGGAAAAAAAGAAAAGTTAGTAAAACCTGGGCCATAGATATAACTGCAGCCAGAAGTTTGACCCCCAGACAGCATTTTTGTCATGTCAGGTGTCAATTCCTCAAAAGACCCCCCCCATCCCTTCCTTGGACTCCACTTCTCAGACAGGATAAGCTCATATTATAACTTCCTCTGAAGACCTTTTATGAAAAGTTCCTGAAAGAGACAGCAACTTAAGAAGTGTTTAAACCATATTAACATCTTTTAGTTAAGCTCTAAGTCTGGGTTAACCACTGTGTCCCCTTTAAAAGCCCACTTACATTTCACACTGTTGGTGGTTCAATACTAATCCATGTCCTTAAATAGCACAGGAAAAGGATTACTTACACAAGCTGTTTTGATCTATTTGTGTAGTTTGTATGCCGAGACCTGGGGGAAGTCATGTCTCACATTAATTACTTGTGGATGTATTATTTAAATGTACTCAAAAAACACAGTTGTAGTAACTTCACATGCTACTTTATTTGGGCAACTTTTACCTCTGGTTACAGAAAGTGGCTCCAAAGTATAACACAAAATGCTGAAAGTGGAGGAATCTCCATACTGAGCTCAGCCAAGACATTGCTCTACGTGGTCCAGTAGATCCTTGTAGTGACTTGCAGGATACTCAGCTGTGCAACCAGGACACTCCAGGACACTGTCATCCTGCAGGCTGTTATGAGGGGAGGGAGTCAGGGGGATTCTCAAGGGCTGGGTGGGTGGAAGTACAGCCCCACATGAGCAGTGATCCTGATGATCTACCTAAAATAACACAAACAAACAAACAAACAAACAAACAAAAAACCCTTCAGACTAAATTTAAAATACTTCCACTAACTGTAAAGAACATGGGTATATTCATTACTAACCTGGTCACTGATTCTGGTTTTTCTATCTTTCCCTTTATACTGCAGCTTCTTCAGAGCTCTGAACAACTCCTTCTTTAAATATGAACAATTCTGCTTCTCATCTTGAAGATCTTGTGAAGAAATCTCAATCTAATATTCAAAAATGATTTCAAAAATATATGACTTCATTCTGGTATTAAGCAGTCAGTCAGATACCAAAATTAATTTAATTAATATTTAGATGTAACTCTCACCGGTAGAGACCACCTGCCATTTCATTGCACAACTGGAGTAATGACAATAAAGCCTAGTTAATTGTATTGTATTTTAATGCATTACAGGGAATTCTGTCCTTGTCTCCATTGGTAGCTGTTCTGCTTTTCATCATGTTAGTACTGATCACATTCATAGTGGTTGTCATTTCAGTAATTTTGTGGTGATTCCCATATGCAGTGGCATTAACAGCTCCCCTTGTTAGGTGATATGTATTTCAGTCATGTTATGAGGTTAGAAAATTAATATAAAATGTCAGCTAAATCACTTGTGTACACTGGGGAAAAAAAGGCCTCATAGGGTTTGTTGAATTTTCATAAATGCAGCTTTTACATTCTGCATGACTGTTTTATGTTTGAAAAGCAAACATTACTTGGTCATTCGGCTTTTACACAGTTTTGGGGGATGTTCACTCACTGGGAAAATGTCATGTGATTGTTACATACAAGTCATACACTTTCTCAAAATGTGGTTTTAAAACATGAAGCCAAGTTTCAGAGGAAAGATAATTTTACATCCATTCATCGGTCCACCTGTTACCTCAATGCAGCCATTTTTATAAGGTGCCTCTTAAGTTTTTTATTTTTGCACAAGACTATATAACATGACATGGTGAAAAAAAATTACTAGGTTACAAACACTATTACAAAGTACTGTCATTGTTTTTAACATTTCTTGAGGACTATTCAGGGGTAGATGACATCTGCATAGTGACTGAAAGCCAGGTGGTTTTACAGGAGCTGGACAACATTCTTTTTTGTTAGCTATTGATTTTCAAACTGAACTTTGACTACCCTTGTGACCTTAAATATACCTGAGGTGCTTCAAAAAAATTTGCATGTGGCTGGAGGGTATCACTCTTTCCAGGAAACCTCAAGCGCTCAACAACAGACTATGAATGAGCACTTTATCAGTCAAGGTTTACACAGAAAAAAACTGTTTTTTTCTTCAGTATTTCCAACATATCACGTCATGTGATATGACTTATTTACATGGTGCTGCATAGTTTTGATCCCAAGCCAATCCCATCCATCTTTATTTATAAAGCACAGGTCTAAACAAACCCAGAGGTTTCCAAAGTGCTGTACAGTAAAACAAACACAATAAAACATGATAAAAAGATAAAATACGTAATGTATAAGATGCATAATTTTATTGTCAGGATACTTAAAGACCTGTGTTTGCACAATGTTAGATATATTTTTAAGTTAAATTTTGGGTACATAAAAAGACTTATAGAATGTTTTCCACAACAGTATGTTTGTAATGCTTTATAGTTTAACACCACAGCATTTTGGGGTATTTTGAATTTTGTAATTCATCCTTGGATTAAGATATTTTGTTGTCTTCACTTTATTTTCTGGAAGATGTACAGTGTTTTGTCAGTGGCACAAAATAGATGTGGGTACAATGCAGTCTTTGACTTCCAAAAGCCAAAATTAGTCGTAGTAAAAATAGTAAACTTCTGAAAGAACATAAAATGATTAGGGCAACATGGTTGTGCAGTGGTTGGTGCTGTCACATCAGTGAGAGAGTCTTGGGTTCAGTTCCATTTTAGTTAATCATGAAGCAGTTTAATCGAATTAAAATTGTTATTTCTTTGTTGTATAACATGAAAGATCTCTGTTGAGATCACATAAGGAAAGTAAGAATATTGAACTAAAATGTAATATGTAAAAAGAACATTATGTTAAAGAAAAAAATCCTATGAGTCTCCTAACGCAAATCATTAAACATACAAATTATGTTACCAGAAGATAACTTTATTTTGTGGAACTACTTCGAATGATTTTACCATGTTAGTTTGAAAGGATTTTTTTTTTTTTTTCAGAGAGATGCTCACAATTAAATGAAAACATGTTAGTGTAGACTGAGACAGAAAATATAAGGCAGATACAGCTATTCTCAATCTCAATCTAGTGTTCTTAATTTGTAATGAATGAGGTAGTTCTGGGTCATCTGGCCAAATTTAACTTAAAACTAAGTTAATTGTTAATTCAACTAAGTTTGGTGCAGAAGATGAAGGAAGGAGACAGAGAGGACTGTGAGTGTGTGATTCTCATACCGCTCGCTCCAAAGCTCCAATTTTCTCCTGGGACTTCTCGTGATGATTCACCATAAACCTCTGGAGAAGACTAGTCTGAGATGGTAAACGACTTTTAATTTTACGACTTCCTATTGGTATGACATCCACAAACCTTCAGTTGGGGTGTACTGTACATACCTGCAGCTCCAGTGTAGCTGATCTGCGTTTCTCCTTGTTCAGTCTGCCCTGGAGATCTGCAGCCTCACCTTTCAGCCACTGTTCTTCATTGTCTGAGAGTTGTTCCAGCTGTCTGCTGTTCAACACAGCCTGCAGTTGCAGCTCAAGCTCTTCCACATCCTTCTGCTTCTCCTTACACCTACACATCAACTTGTTTGTCACCCACCTAATTATGTCACATTCTGAACAGTATTATAACAATTAATTGTTAGCAACAGTCATACTCTTTTTGGGCATCCGTCAGGGCTCGTTGGGTCATGTTGACTTGCTCTTTCATCAGGTCCAGTTCATCGGTGACTCTCTGCAGAATTCCTTCATAGTACTCCGTCACCTGTCTTATTTTTCTCCTTTCTGTAAAAACAAATACAAGAAATACAACTGAAATCAATAAGGGGAAAAAATTCAGTTTAAGCTGAAAAAATGTTAACTTTTTTATGTTTCTGCAAATTGAGAACAAGAATAAACTCTATGTTTGTATGCAAAAATAAGTTTTATCAACAGTTCACCAAGTGTACTGAAACATTATAACAGACATCTTGACTACTGTATATTTTTTATTTTAGAAAATAAAAATGCTTTGGTTCAGGTTTTTAAAATTATGTCTGTATAAACCATAAACCACTGGTTCCCAACTTTATTTGACTTGTGACCCCATTTTAACATCACAAATTTCTGAAAAAACCCAGACATTCAAAACTGAGACATCTTTTCTAAAATTTAATTTGTTTTTGATCATGTAATAGTTTGTTATACTATAATGCAAGGCTGCACAATTTTGGCCAAAAATAAAATCCAGATTTTTTTTCCTCTAAAAACTTGATTTTCGATTTGGATTTCGACTTTTTAGGTCAGAAGAGAACAGAAGTCATCAGAGGTATGCACAGATCAGTGGAGGAGGGGGGTGTGCGCTACCAGACATTATGACTCGCACACACAGACTTCTGTTCTGTGTTCATGTTGATGGACCCACAGAAGTTCTACCAATGAAAGGGACGGACAACAGTCACATATGCGTGGACCAGATGAGTGATTATGAAGATAATCCTAGCCGAGAATGAGACGCAGATGGATGTGCGTCAGGCACAGAGCGTTCAGGACTTTACTACAGTGCACTGTAGCCCAGTTATGCGCTCTGCTGAGCGCCAGACGCAGAATCTGACTATGCAGTTTCATGATGACATCACATATGTAAGGTCCGTGGTCATTATATGGAATTTTGTGCTGTTACAGTTAAGAGGAAGAGCCAATAGTCCTCCTCCGGTAGCCTGGAGGGTAGAGAAGGACACCCAGAGACACGTGGCTTGGAGACACGAGAGAGATAAAATCGATTTGACGATTACCCCGGTTTAAAAATTGTCCTAATTTTAAAAATCGGATTTCGATTTAAAATTGATTAATTGAGCAGCCCTACTATGATGCAAAAAAATGTTAATTTTAGATGACATTTAGGCTATGCAATGTATAACATTATGGACTGTGGCAGAAAAGCCAGGTTGAAATTAACACTCAAAGATTTTTATTTTCCTTGGTCAGGATATGTACAGTCAGTGGAGGTTGCATTTACAAGGCTGAGAATTAATACTAAACAAACAATAACTCTAATTATGAATTATGAAAGAGCTGCAGCATCTTAAACTGACCACAATGAGCATTTGAAAGATAATCAAGATATGCTCTCTCAGATATTACATCTTGCATTTTATCTTTGAACTTGATTTTTATTAAGAAAAGTGTGCGGCATTTTAATTAGAGTAAAATATATATTGAATCATTAATTAATAATATTGTTTGTTAGTCTTTTTTTTTTTTTGTATCAATTACTAAAAATTTCAGGTCATGAATTCCAGGTGACTCCAAGGTTGAAAAACACTGCCATAAACCATAAACCAATGTGCCAATGTCAAATGCCAAAACATAAAGTAATAATTCTAGTACTACTACTTTAATACTACTAATATTAAAGAGGTTTCCACCACTAAAAAACCCTTATAAAATTGGTGAA
Organism: Fowleria isostigma; assembly: GCA_029814645.1. Taxonomy (NCBI): domain Eukaryota; kingdom Metazoa; phylum Chordata; class Actinopteri; order Kurtiformes; family Apogonidae; genus Fowleria; species Fowleria isostigma. Next base: position 33,966,819 of record JAPTGZ010000008.1, read on the forward strand.
AAGATATCAGATATGAATGTACTTTCTGCAATTTTAAAATGCCATGAGGTTAAAACACTGACATGTCCGTATACACATATCTACAAATCTAGCTATGAAGGGCAATCCAAAAACTGAAAATGGCAACAAATGGTAACGGTACTCAAATCTGTGACAAATACATGTTAGAGGAGACTAACTGAATTTGATATTACAGCGTTCCATGTACACATCCTTTACATACTGTTTAACATATTAACCTGTAGTAACACTACAGCCTTTCAGTGCTGCCTCCTTCAGAGTGATCTGTATATTAGGTTGTGACAGTCTGTTGCCCCTTGGTGCCCCAGTGGTCTTTGCCCACTGCCCACTGTCTTTGCGGCTCACCGTCTGAATGGTTGTCATTGTGTTGCTGTGAGCGGGCCCAATCGGCTTCCTTCAGCTGCTTCTCCAGCCACAACATTCTGGCCAGAATCGCCCTCACATAGGCCTCTCTCTGCTGGTCATGATCCAGCCACTGCTTGTTCTTCTCCAAGGCCTCGGGGCAATTCGACAAAAGAATGAGACGCACATAACAGAAAAAGACGCCTGTGCCAGGGGGATGGCTCCAAAGCACAAACAATCACCAAGACATGTATACTGTACACAGACTGATGTGTTCACATAGTTACAGGGTTCTGCAGGTTTCAAGATAAATTCAAGACTCTTTAAAGACTACTACACAGGCAATTAAAAACCTATTTCAAACTCAATCGCATGTCATCTGGATTGTAGGGGATTTCTATGGCAACATTGTTTTTTCTTACTTTTATACCAAGAGTTTGTAATTTGAGCATTTTGTTGCACTATGTAGTAGGCACCAAATTTGTTATTTTAAATAACTTTCAACCAGGAACTAAATCTAGTCAGTTGATGTATCAAATGATATTTTAGACATTTAGACAATTGCACAGATAAAGCAAAAGGAGAAAAAGGAAAAAACAAAAAACAAAAAAAACTAGAATACTTACATCATCAAGCTTCTTTTGGAGCTTAATTAGATTGGTGTCAGAGCCCTGCCCATCAGCATTGGATTCCTGTTGGGTAATAGATTTACATTACATACATTAAATGCACTGATTAATTCATTTAAACACTTATTTCATTGACCGTTGACAGGATTTTGTTATTTTATGTATTTACTAAAATATCTATTGACATGGTCAGTATTAGAAAGAATACTATTTATTGGATGGACATAACTATAGGAATTTATAGGATGGAAAGAATAACCTTCACTGTAAACTTAAAGATGGACTCTTTTGTGCAACACTGGGGGGG
>JAPTGZ010000008.1:33968237-33979475 GCA_029814645.1 Fowleria isostigma
TTTTGACCGTATCTTCACAGCTCTGCTCAGAACCATTCAAACAACCGTCTGTCCACAACCACCGTTGCTAGGTAACACAAACAACTCTTCCATTCCCAGGCCTGAAAGAATTAATTCCTATTTATACTTAAAAATTTTAAGAATTTTGATTATTTGTGGATCAAAACCAATCTTAAAACTTGAAGCCTGGCAATACCTTTGCTTCTTCAACTTTGTTTTTAAGTTGCTGACACCTAGACGAGATGCACACAAGCTTGTCCTTCATTTCTTCAACCTCTCTGAAGTAACTGAATACTTTCTCTCTTCTCAGAACGTCTGCCAGTTTTCCACTTCTGTTACTTAGCTGCTCTGACATCACAGCCATGGTAGTGCTTCTGTCCTTCAGTTGCTGAGAGCTCTCCAACCTGACTGCTTCAAGAGAGAGGAATCTCTGCAAGCAGACATAAAAATAAAAACACACACACACAGCATTCCTCTCTGTGACATCACATGTAGTCTACAGTCTTGACTGGACTACAAATGTCAGATGAATACTCGAGGACAGTGTACAGTGTTTGGTGTATCAGCATGGCTGAGTTTACCTCTACTAGTTTTAAAAGTTCAGAATGATGATGAGATGACTCAGTCAGCGTTTTCTCCAGATAGGCGTTCTGCTTCTTCAGATTACTGACAGTCAATGAGATTTGCTTTTTCTTGTAGAAATGCTTGTGATTGGGCATCTCTGCTTGACCTATTTACAAATACACAAATAAAACATCAAAAATACAAAACAACTAAAACATGTAAATGTAGGTCTGAGCATTAAAATTTAATAAACATAATTTAAACATAAAATTACTGTATTTCCTTTGGTTGATTGGTAAAATCAAACTCCACAAAAAAAATGTACATACACGTCTATAACTGTCTAATGTGAACATTACAACAGTATAAAAAAACTATCAAGTCAAGCAATGTCATATATAATCTAGTATAATAAATTATAATTTGAATATATTTACTGACGTCTTTGTAACTACACAGAATACATTTGCTGGTTTTAAAGCAACAGACACAACTTAAAATAATAATAGCAAACAAAACATTACTTTTCATGTTATTATATGTTATACTGTCAAATTACTCTTCATACCAAAACTAATCACGATAAACTATATTTAGATATATAGTATATAGCTAAAGGACGTTGCTAACGTTAATGTCTTCGGAACTGAAGACGGTTAGCTAACTAATTAAAGTTTCTAAATTAGCTCTCTTCAAATGCTTACTATAATCTTAACAGCGTAAAATAACACGAACATTGTGTCTTATTTTTTTTTTCTGGGTAGCTTACTTTACATGGAAAACAGTAACTAGCTAGGCTAGCCACATCGGTACCTGCTAACAGTAACTTTACCTGGAGGTGTTAGCCTACTAAAATCTATAATCTGAACGTTAGCTTTGTATAATCTTTTTAACTTGCTAAAGTCGTTTATTTATTTATTTATTTTTTTTACCAGGTCATATTATTATCTACCTCACCATATACTTACAATCACCTCTGAATGAAAGCCAAGTGACTGAATTTGACATAAGGTTAAGTACCTGTCAGGACTTAGCTAAGGTAATGTGGCGCCTTCACGAACCTCCGTGGAAAATAAATATCCATAAATGTATTTCCCCATTTAAAAGACGGGGCCTTAGTTTTGAATTAACTTATCAACTATACAAGATTTTAAGTCCCAAATGTTATTTCAGGTATCTTATACAAGGTGATTCAAGCATTTACAGGGTTAGATTTATGACTCTTCCCTCACTCTACCAGGTAAAACTTCATTTTAAATGTGCTTTCCGACATGATTGAAGTAACCAGGTGTACGTCTCCACCACTGGGTGGCGCTGCCGTTAAAGAGTTTAAGGCTAAACTAACAGTGCTGAATGGTGATGAATGCCACATGTTGAAGACGAGTAAAACTTCGTTAACCGTATGATGCACAACTCTGAGGCGTTTTGACAGAATATTAAGTAAAGTAGTGTATGAGACACAGTTTACATGAGTCTGTTTCCCTCTGATTACGGCACCTCTCCTGGGTGTGTTTCATACTGTGAGTCATAAATGAAGCTGTACCTCCTGTATCCGCTCCTCTTTCTATTTTTTTTTTTCGCCTCACATCTGTGCCTTTCAGTTCCCTGTGGCAGCCTCCCTCTCAGCGGAATATGGTTCGACTCTCTCAATAAATTCGGACTTTTTTGGTCAAAATGCTGCGGGTCATCGTTGAATCCGCAAGTGGGATCCCCAAAAAGAAACTTGGAAACCCTGATCCAATAGTTGGGGTTGTGTTCAGGGGTGAGAATTAACAATTACTTGTGACTTTTTATTACTTGTTTCATCTCTATCAAACTAAAAATCTTTCCTATAATGTCTGAAAAGTCTGCCATTGTTATTCACCTTGAAAGAAATGCAACTTATCCAGAAGCTAAATGTGAATATTTGGACAGTGATTCATATATAAACTAAGAACACATCCATATAAGGTCAGGAATTATCCACTGTCCTTAGAGGAATCTGAGGAGACTGCATCTGGCACTATATAAACAATAGATTCTCTTATTACCTCTGGGAACTAGTCACTTATAAAATGCCTTTCTACCTTTACAGAGTGTATCATAACCCTTAGATTTTAGTTCAAATGTATGAATGTTCCTTCATTTGTATTTTCTGTCTTTGTGTATGCAGGTGAAAAGAAGAAAACCAAAGCAATTGACAATGAGTTAAATCCTGTTTGGAATGAGGTAAAGGGGAATTATAGCCAACTATAGGGAGACTTGCTGTGGATCAGTACCTTGGGAAACAATGTCATTTTAAAGCTTAGAGTAAAACCATAGCTATGCTGTCATTGCAAATTTTGTTTCCCTTTTGACTGCAGGTGCTTGAATTCGATCTGAAAGGCACTCCCTTGGACGCATCCTCCTTCATCAATGTGGTGGTGAAGGATTTTGAAACAATTGGCAAAGACAAGTATGTCTTTTCACACTTTGAAAATGAAAAAATTTGCAAATGTATATGCTTCATATTTGTCTTGTTTGTGGTGGGCTCTAGTCTAGTGAGTGTAGATGATCATTACAGCACCTCTGGTACACCAAGGTAGCATACATAATGAGAAAGGGGAAAGTATACCATGCCAGTTAGTGTTTAAGTAACTTTCAAACAGTATTTTGCATTATCCATGTGCATGATTTTGGGTTGACTAGGAAATCATTCCTGCACAAAATCTCACTGTTGCTGTTTTTCATGTTAAGACCTGCACTTACATGATTGTAAAAAGATGCTTTATCTTCTTTGCAAAAGCACTTCATGACTGGTGACTTAAAAAGAGAAGAATGCTGCCTCTTTTTGTGCTTTGTCTGAGGCAGGCATGCACCGCCAGATAAGAGTTATTCCTTTAAATTACTTCTTGCAGCTCTGTAGTGGACCATAGTCTTTCTATTTTACAGACGAGGAGGGAGTAAGAAGGTCGCCTGTAAGAATAACATTTCCTCTGAGTCACTCCAGTGACTGATTGTGTACAGTTGAAATTATTTTAGGGGAGGCACAAGGGCGGGTTTGGTGGTGGTGGTGGTGATGGGAGGGAGGCGGGGGGGAGTTTGTGTGCCTCAGCCATATACACACTGATTTTCCTCCCCTGTCACTGCCTGCATGAGGGAATTGAGAGCCAAAAAACTTGTGCAGGCTTGTCATCAGCACATCTGCGTGCAACTGTTAGTGCCTCAGCTTGAATGCTTGAGAAAATCTGCCTTTTATTTCTTTTTAGGTGATTATGGTGGGAAAATATATTTGATTTATAGCATATGGCAGCTCTCTTACCAGCTCTGCCTGAATTTTACAATGTAAAAATCTGTAAATGTACTGTAAGCTCAAGGACCGGCTCTTTGAGCAGCTTATCTGTGGTAACATCAAGATATTATATCAACTATTATGTGGACTGCTTGGTTTGTTTAGGTAACCCTTTTTAAAATAAATTCTGGATATGATATCAAACTAGCTGCAAAGGTGTTTATAAAGTATTTGCATTTTTCAATGTTGGTTTCCATTACACTATACTTTAAATGCTGATGCCATCTTGTCATTTTTTTAAAACTTTTTTTTTTAACCAAATAAGAGAGAGGAAAAAAAACCAAGTAAGTACAAGTAGGGAGTAATCTATTTCACATGGCACAATCATCAGTTTGTAAAAACAAAATCAGGCCTATAGGGTGTGACATATTTGACCCATTTTTCCCAGTATGAAATCAACCTCTCCAACAAGTGCTGTTATTTTCTCCATTATTATAAATGTCTATTGTCATTTTCAGCCATCCATTAGAAGTTTGACTCCCTTGTAATAGCCATTTCCTGGTGCTAGTCTTTATACTGGCCACCAGCAGAATATTCATTAAATGTTTGTCTATTTTTGGCCATTCCTGAGGTATATGTCCAAAAAACATAGTTTTACTCTGGAGGGGTATTTTGCATTTGAAGGTATCTTGTAGGGCATTGTGTATCTCTGTCTAAAAAAACTTAAATAACAGGACAGTCCCAGAAAAAATGGTAATCTTGTAATTTTAAAGGGATCCCTGCATGTGCTGTAGTGTCATACTAAGTCATACGTAGTTTTCTCACAATAATTTTTTTTCCTCTGCTGGCTCTGTTCACTGCAGGGAATCAAAGGCAAAGAAAGTGAGAAAGAATCATAAATAGAAGCTTCTGAGTTACTTAAAACAGCCTTTTGTTGAGCTGCCTCCCTCTTTCTTCATTTGTCCACAAGTAACATGGGCACAGAAAATGCAACACATGCCTGTGGCACAAGATAATTACTCAGAGATTGCTTCCATCTGTTGACTCTTGGTGCACGAACTTGGCTGTGTAGAAATCTGGGCTTCATCACAGAAGAATGATATTTGTCCTCTAAAAAGATGATGTTCTCAAATGCCTCTTTTGCTATATTTGTTTTGGAAAAGTGGAAGGGACAGCATCAGATCTTAATGTTTGTAAGATCCAGGGGTTATTGTCCTCTATAGTGTCCATTTTGTGGGCGTTGATTCAACTGGGTTCAACTGAGGACATTAGGGTTCATGGTCCATACTGAGACAGTTGAATCTGTGTGACGCTGCTTCAAATGCACTGATTAGGAAATATCACCTCTGACACACTGATGCTACAACATCATACAACACTGGAAAAATTAAGACACCGCTGACTTTACTATTTATAGGTACAGTTTTTGTTCATATGTTTTATTTAAGAATCCACATGACAACATTTCTTGTGCCATGATGTTTAGTCATGGCTTTGATGCATCGTGATTAAAGTGTTCATATTGCAGTTGGATGCTTTGTTTGACTTATACTGAGAAAATGATTCAGCTTTGTGATTTGGACATTTATAGTGTTCTTCTTTTTAGTCTAACTGCCCGAAGGTCTGATGAACTATTGGTATCAGTTGGCGTCCGTCCGTTTGTAAACAATTTTTCAAGAATCTTCTTCTCCAAAACCGTCAGCATGAATAAATTGATATCTGTTATGGAATGTCTTTTGGATAAGGTCTGCCAAGTTTATTCAGATAATTTAGAAGTATTGTTTTTTGAATTTTTATTATTTTTTCAAATTTTACAACTACCGATTGGTTTATAATAAGACACATTTCAAAGTGCTATAACCTCAAGACATTTGACGATATTGATATAATTACTATTGGCAACAGATAGTAAGTCATATATGGGCTTTCGTTTGGTGCCATGATTCTTGACCTTGAGTGACCTTGAAAGGTGAAACCCAAGGTAATCTACGTCCAGATTTCTAGAAACTTATTCTCCAACGCAGTCTGCCAGAATTAATTGAAATTCATAGCAGAGGTTCCTTGGGGCTAAGTCTATGAAGTTTGTTCAAAGAATTGGGAAATATTGATTTTAAATTTTTTTAAATGAATTGTAAAAAATCTCTTGGATTATAACAGGACAAGATTCAAAGCGCTATATCTTCAAAATATTTGAAGATATGGATATGATTACTATTGGCAATAGATAGGAAGTCACATATGGGCTTTCATTTAGTGCCATGACCTTTGACCTTGAAAGGCTAAATGAATGTCAGTTAACATCTTTAAATGTGCTGTTGGACTATGGGAGCCTTGGGCCTATTTTTTGTGTAAATACAGTATGTCCATGTCCACTCCAACGGTGAAACCCCACAGCAATTATACACCGTGTTTTATGAGAGAACTGTAGTTTTATCAGTGGAAACTGAGAAGTATATTGTTTTTTTATACTTCTGCCACATAAGAACTAAGGGTTGCAATCAGGAAATTCAAGTTAAACTGCTTCATAAAACTAGAAGAATAGATTGCATCTAATGACAAAAAAAAAAAAAAATCAGGAAAAAACTAAAGACCATAAAAAATCCCTTCAACAGGATGATTATTAGCAGGACTTTGGAAGGTTTTCATGGGCTTCAGTCTCACCTTCACTCACCCCTATGCAGCTTCTTTCACTTTTGTTCTCCACTCAGGCAGTGAGGGTGACATTCAACAAAATAAACAAAAGAACGACAGCAGGTCTGGACAGGATCAGTCCAGGTCTAGTCCTCTAAGAGTGTTTCAAGATCTCACCCAAAGACATAATATTGGCACGATCTGAAACCTAATTGACTGTTCAGTCACAATAGTGTCACATAGCTTCAGAGCCATTTCTCTGTTATTCTGGACTGAGAGCAGCTGCTAGAGGGAATCACCATAGTTCCATTTTTTCTCCTGTCAAATAATTTACATTGATAAGGGATGAAAACTGTTTGTTGTTCCATGGCAACATCAGCAGATAGTCGGTGTTTCAAATATTCACCTCTTCACCTCTAGCCTTTTTGACTGCTTCAGACAGCAGGTCTTAAGGCACAATTCAGATGTTTTAGTGAAATCTGATTTTTGTTTGCTCGTTCACATTACACATTAAATGCGACTCAGTTTTGAGTATGAACTGAATGCAACCCTGAAGTGACCAGCATGTACCAAAGAGGTCCTGATGTAACATATGACCATGCAGGCACGCACTGTGTCTACGGAAAGAAATATATTTTTCCTGCCGCTCCTCCTACTGGGACGTAGAATTGTGATGTTTGTCACATTTCAATGACGTAAAGGTCAGATAAATGCAACCTAGCCTTTCAGACTGAAGTTGCATCACAAAATATCAGATAAATATTTTATTTAGGACTACATATGAAATTGGCCTGAGTTGGGTTTAAAAAATTCAGATTTGTGCTGTTTGAGCTGTCTTTAACAGATCAGATACAGGTCACATATGGGGAAAAAATTAGATTTGGGCCTAATTTGCCCGAACATAGTCTTATACACAGAAGTCTGCCAGAGTAAAATTTACTGAAATTGAAGAAACTTTACTCTACTCAGACAACATTTAGTCCCTTTATAAAAAGAGTAAAAGTTACTCTTTGGGTAGAGTTCTCCAAACTCGATGTAGAGCCAAATGTACTCATTATAGCGCCAAATTTACTCATGATGGAGCCAGATTTACTATTCATTATGGAGTGCAAATTTACACAATATAGAGCCATATTTACTGTTTTTGAAGAAAATACTTTTATCTCTGGAAAAAAATGCTCAGTAATTTTTCCTGTGTAGACTCAGTTATAATGCCAGTGAAGAAAATAAGTCTGTGACTCTGAAGTCATTTGAGTGAATTATCCTCTCCTGTCTTAAATCTAACACCAAACCCTCCACCGCTACACCCAAACCCCCTCTGTCAATGCAGTGGAAGATACTATTACACTTTATTAATTGCAACCCACAGAAGAAATATTATGATCCACAAATATTTCCCTATCCATTAGCAAGCCCCTGCTTATTTGTATTTGTTTGAAGTCTTATCCACAAAAACAGATTAGATTTGCCAACGTGCACAGTTTATTATGTCACAGAGCCCACAAAGTAACTGGAGTTTTAATGTGTTCAAATATGTAGATGATGTCAAGATAAAGTTGTGCACTTTTCCAGAACACTGTATTTTTGAGGATTAAAATCAAAGAACACATTTGTAGAGAGTAAAATATTTGTGCATCATGGTATACATAAGTGGATTTTCCTCTGTGGATTACAACTATTAAAGTCTGATAAAATCTTCCACATGTGGAGAAAGGCTTTCCCTATCTGTTAGTTGCTATGGAACTGTACACATTACATGGAGGCTGTGTTTTGAAATTGGTTCTTCTTATTACTCACTGTTGACACACTAGTTCTGTTCAGTGGTCATGGTAACTGCGTAGGGGTTGTTGCTATGTTTGTTATAGAATGTGAAGATGTAAAATTAAGAAGTGTAAATGCTATTGTAGAATAGCATCACTCATCTCCTGGCTTCTATTAATTTGCTCATGGAGGCGAAGGATACTGATAACTAAACTCTTTATCACAAGCTACACAGAACACCTACATCTGCTTCATATATAACACAGTCAATACACTAAACTCTGTCAGTTGCTTCAGTAAATGGTTGGATATGAATGAGTCATGTTTATGAATCACACCAGTTGCGTTTGATGGACAAACCAACTGTCAAGGGGTTGTTACCAGGGTTATGTACAGAAGTGAAACTGGGAAGTGGGATCAGTCAACTATTAACAAAAATAACAATAGCAAAGATAATATGATCATGTCATATAGTAGAAGGTGGACCCAGAACCCTTCCCTTTTAGTGTTAACTAGCTGTTCATGAACTTGCGGTCATTTTTTGTCTTTCTGACTTGACAAATCACTGTGTAAATCAACTGACATGACCTTCTTTCCCTAATGTTTGTTCAAAATTGGCTATTATTTTTTGCCGGCTATATCCAATATGCCAATGTAATACATGTATATATAATAATTTTCCATAATATAAAATATAATTCACTTAAACATTCATCTTATATATAAAGATGATGCATTTATATGATAGTACTAATCACTTCATACAGACCTGTTTAACGAAATGCAGACTAAAGTGAAATGGTTGTGTGACTGTTTTTCAGGCGGATCGGTTCAGCAAAAATCTTACTGAGAGACTTGGCCAGTGGTCAAGTGAAGTCTCTTCCATCCAGGAATGTCCCCTTGATCAATGAGAAGCAACAAACCTGTGGGGTAAATATCTACCACTATTAACCCATAAAGACCCAGCAGTACTTTTGTATCAGTTCCCAAATTAAATATTCTCTATATTTAACCTATTTTAACCCCCCAAAAAATCCAAAACATCCACCATCCATCAAAACCATCTACTCATAGAAACTGTTTCATACCTGTTGATTCACTGATACATGTCAATAATTGGTGTAAAATACAGTTATTCCTCTGTTCATGGTCATTAGATATGACCCATTTGAATGTTCAGAGGCCCCATAGTTACCACGGAAACACTGTCATCTTCTACAACATTGATTGATCAGTAAAACCCATGGTGTTGGATCAATGACAGTGGATGGACACACTGGGGTTATGTTCAATTAATGATAGATTTGCTGAAAAAGTCACGTTTTCTTCAATTTCATCTATTTTTGACAAAATGATCCTCTAATTTAAACTTTTATAATCATCTACATGATTAGTAAATTAAATGTTGGAAAACACCCAATTTTCACTGAAAGATCACTGAAAATAAATGGCGATAAACCACTTAAGGACAGTTAAATATAGAGGAAATTTTTTTTTTGGAAGTGACACAAATGTCACACTGGGTTCTTATAGGTTAAAATGACTCTAACAATCCAATATTGTCTCAGATCTCTACTGTCCACCACCACAGTCTGTTCAATCAACAATGCATTAAATTGTTTTACATGTACTGGACGTATTCTGTAGAATGTGATAATGCTAACAGATATAAAACCATTCATTACTTATAGGCAACCATTAATTTGGTTATTGGGTATGAGCCACCTGCCAGCAGTACTCCCAATCCAAGTGATCAACCTGATGCAGACACGTCCCATGTGGATGGAGGTACGAGACAGAGTCTACTTAAAAATAAAAAGTACTATAGAAATCTGATCCATGATTATTATTACCCTGTCTGTTTTTGGTTTGGTTTCTTTGTTTCTTTGTTTGTTAACGCTTTAGCAGCAAAACTAATGGTTGAATTCATACCAATTTGGGTTTATAGATTGCCAATGACTCAAAATAGTACTGCATTTTAAGAAAAGTAGATTAAAGAAAAAATTTTTAATAAATTTTTTAAATCCTTTTTCTTTCCCATTTACTTATAATGGCCAAAATTTCACTTGTAAAAAATATAAATTTTGTTTCAGTGTACTTCAAATTGGGCACATATACTGTATAGCAGCAATTGTTATACACCACTCTGACATAAAGCTAAGGTATATGTATTTTTTCACAATTTGGGTAATTTCTTTTCCCATTTTTTTCCCCACCATTTACCTAACATTGTGCTACTCTGCTATTATTAAGTATAGGGAAATCAGTCAAATAAAAGCATCCATAAATATGGCATTTCTAATCAGCTCATTCTGAATGTTTTTTTTAAATTTTTTTTAACTTGTTTTAATAAATGAATGCCATTGAGGAACTGATTAACATGGACATGATGACATCAGCTGTATTGATGCCAAAATAAGCTACAATATGTATGAGGGGCGGGGTTTGTTTTGCCTGGCATCACATATTATTAACTCAAAGCCCTTTGTGTTCATTTTGAACAATTTGAGCTTGGCCTTTTTCAATTGCAAACATTTTTCCCTACTGATTTTCAGATGCTGTACTGTAATTAAATGATTCAATATGTAAATAATCCAGAAATGCAACTTTAAGAGGAGCAATGAAACATTAAATATCAGTTTTATTGTTGTGGTTTTGCCAGATAACATGGAAGAGGGTGAAGAAGGGGAGACAGATGTGGAGGGAGGAGGCGGGGCTGGAAGTCCAGGAGCTGCCACCATGCCACACCAGCTGGGGAGACCCGGCCACAAGTCAGTCCGCGTCAGTCGCAAGAGACACAGAGCACTGGCCAATAAGCCCCAGGACTTCCAGGTATTGTTTATATTTGGAGTGCTGCATTCCTGAAAAATAATACATGTCAGGTAAATGAGGATGTTTTGTTATTCATCATGTAGAAACTGACCTTCACGAGAAAAAAAAACAGAACAATACAACACACACACACACACACACACACACACACACACACACACACACACACACACACACACACACACACACATCCATCCTCT
>JAPTGZ010000008.1:33998203-34008267 GCA_029814645.1 Fowleria isostigma
TCTCATTTAGCAAAAGCACAATAAAAACATGACAAACAAGACACGTGACAATGTCTGATGGTCTAATAATTTTTTCCCTGACTATGTGTTTGGATCATCCTAGGTCTTGACCTGGGGCTTACGGAACATGAAGACCTACCAGCTGGCTACAGTTTCATCTCCCAGTTTGGTTGTGGAATGTGGTGGTGAAATCATTCAGACCGCTGTCATCAAGAACTTCAAAAAGAACCCCAACTTTCCTGGATCTGTGCTGATGCTCAAAGTGGTACTGACTCTATAGAACATGTTCATACAGTGAACCCGATCAAAACATTCACATTTTTAAGTCATCATATCTTCATTATATCATCATGTTATCTTTTAATGGATATTGTTGTAGCTACTGCCCAAAGAGGAGATGTACACCCCTCCCATTGTGCTGAAGGTAATCGACCATCGACCCTTCGGTAGGAAACCTGTGGTAGGGCAGTGCACCATTGACTGCTTGGAGGAGTTCCGCTGTGATCCGTATCGTGTCAACGCTCAGGTCATGTCTGCTAGAGGTATTTCTGCCCTTTTTTTTTTTTTTTTTCATTCAGACACATCCAGCTACCTTAACCCATAAAAACCTAGTGCTACTTTTGTGTTAGTCTCCAAATGAATTTTTCTCTCTATTTAACCTTTCATAACTAATTTATCACCAGTTATCATGTGTTTGGTATTTTTCCACTGTAAATCATGTATTTTCCTGTATTTCATTTTCTATATTTAATTTAAATGTTCATGAAACCTCAGAAAAGTGAAGAAAAAAAGAGCACTTTCAGCAAAATATCTCATTAACTGAACATAAACCCAGTGTCTCCATCCACTGTCATTATCCAGCTCCATGGGTTTTATTTGTGAATCAATGTTGTAGAAGATGACAACATTTCCACATTCACTTCAAAGCCCCAGAATGTCCAAATGGGTCATATCTGATGATCATGAAAAAATGACAATCTGTATTTTACATCAGTTATTTACATGCATTGGATTAGTGGATCAACATAAATTTAATATTTACATCAGTAGATGGTTTTGGTTACCAGTGGATGTTTGGGTCTTCATAAGTTTATAGGAATTTGTTCTAACTTTCACTTCCCTTTTCAGTGGCAATGATAGCTGCTGCCCAGGGAGATGTTATCATAGACATTGAAGAGAGACCCATTGTCAAAGCTGAGGTAAAGGAACATATGTGTTAGATGATGATATTTTGTTCAGTATCTTCATTTCATTTTATAAATATGAGATGAGAAATATGAGATAAACTCACTCTACTTGCTTCCTACTTTGCAGCTTCAAGCAGAAAAGGTAAAATGTATCTCTTTTCATGCACAGATAAATACATATTATTTGTAAAAAGAACAAAACAAAACTGCTTTATATATTGCAACTGTGTAGGAGGAAGAAGCAGTGGACTGGTGGAGTAAGTTCTTCGCCTCCATTGGACAACAGGAGAAGTGTGGGCCTTATCTCAAAAAGGGATATGACACCTTGCAGGTATGAACATGTAATCTGACATTTCCAAAACACAGTCTCTGATTCACTCTGTGCCAGTATTTCTGTTGATTTTTATAGTGTGGTGCCTAGCCAATGACAACTGTAAACTCAACTGAAAACTAAATTCATCCTGTTGTTGCTGTGACCTTTCAGTTATTCTGTTCTTTTATAATTCTGTATATTTAAGATTTGTAAGTATTGCAATTTACTATATGAAGACAATAAAGTCGAACCTCAAAACAGGAAAAATACAAATGCAGCAGTTGTGAAAACTTGAAAAACATGTGACATTTGAAACATTTATAATCCCGCCAAACTGTAAAGCAACATGTTACCTTCATTTATTTTAGCAGATAATGCACATCAGGTGATTGATTGAATCCGCTTCTGTTATTAATGCTAACAGTAAAGGGAACAGAAGTGTGTGAACAGAACTTTGCATTTCTATGATTGTATATTATGTGGTTTTTTAGGTGTACGACTGTGAAATAGAGGAAGTTGACCAGTTTCACGGCCTCACCGATTTCTGCAGCACTTTCAAACTTCAGCGAGGAAAGAATGAAGATGAAGAGGATGATCCGTCAGTGGTGGGAGAGTTCAAGGTAAAGAACAGTCAGCTGATTTTTAGAGAATGACGGGCATTGCATGGTGCCTGGACCATTTTGTCTGTCATTGGTGTTGTAGTGTTACGTTTGATAGCCTTTGTCTGCCCTCTGGTGGGCGTTTTGTGAACTTCATGTGAGTTGACTGAGCTGAGTTTGGGCCACTGTATTTACACCACTTTGACAGAAACACATGATGGCTAATGTGCTGCAGTAAACAGTAGGCTGTATTTATGTAGTCTGTCTACTGAACTATATACAGTCTGCAGATGAGATCATTCTGGGGCTTCACCTCACATATCAAACAGGATTATGTTTATTTTGGGACTCTATTCCACAGTGATTACTTATAATGACCACTACAAAAGTCATGCATCATGTTTTCTCTCATGTTTAGTCTTTAGGTTTTTCTTCTTTGAGGCAGAAGTGGTGTCGACATTAAGTAATGCCGCTGTCTTGTTTCTTGCTGTCCAGGGCTCATTTAGGATTTATCCGCTTCCTGATGATCCAGGAGTGCCAGCTCCACCGCGTCAGTTCAGAGAGCTTCCTGAAAGTGGGCCTCAGGAGTGCCTTGTCAGAATATACGTGGTGCGCTGTATTGATCTGCAGCCTAAGGATGCAAATGGCATGGTGAGTGTTAAGTTACAATAGAATAACTACCCTACTCAGACTTGAGGAATGCAGAATTGATATTTTCTAAAAATACTCATAATTAATCTTAATCCTATTTTTCACAGTGTGATCCATACATTAAGATTACTCTGGGCAGAAAAACAGTGGATGACAGAGATCACTACAAACCCAACACACTCAATCCAGAGTTTGGGAGGTGAGATAAACTACTTTATTTACCTGCACTACAAGGTTATAATTGTTGCAAAAACCACCAAAATTATGAAAACTAGAACTGAAAAACATTTTTGTTAACTGAAATAAGTAAGTATAAGAAAAATGATAACAAACTGTGTTGTGTGCTCACAAAACTAATTAAAATGTATAAATGTTATGGATAAAATTCCCTTCATTTTTGTGAAATCAATTTATTTTGCTTGGGCAGTTTTAGCAGATGGCATCATACAGCACTTTACAGTCCTCCACTTCTCATCACTTGTGGTTGAGAGTTGTTTTCTCATCCCCATTCTACCTGGAAACAGAGAGAAAGCAGTAGAGTCTTGCATGGGATTTATATAAATACAACAACAAAGAGAAACTGAAACAAAATGACTTAGAGAAAAAAGTCAAAACTAAATAGAACTAAACTATAGTGAAAAATCCAAAACTATGATAATTTGCTGCACTCGGGCATGTCTTAAAAGTATCCCCAAAAAATATGTTATTATTTTAAATGGTTCAGGCTGTAATTATGTTCCTTTTGACTAAAAAACCTGCCACATAAAATTTTAGGCCATTGTCTCTATATTTAACGGGACCACATTTGGAAGTTATTTTGGTTATACCTCCAGTAAAGAGACTGTGAGTGCATTGGATGACATCATGTCTAAACCCATAAGCCATTTCATCACCAACAACAGTCTTCAACAGCCGCTCGACCTCCTGACCGCCACAAGTGGTCGAGGTCCACAGGCACCAGTAATTCTGGCGCAACAAAAGAGAAGCTCACTTAAAAATGAGAACAATTACAAATTATAAGAAGAAACATTTTGAAAAAAGCTGTTTCAGTGACAGTAATTATGTTGTATTAAATAATTATCAATGTAATAAAGCTATTTCATTAAAATATTTGTACATATCAAATTGCTACAGTGTAAAATGTCCTAAGGTCAATACGTTTTGCTTTATGTAAACTAAGCTTACTGTGCAGCACCATTTAAACAAACAGTACTGCTATAACAATTTAAAAATATGTTTCTTCATCATTTGGAACACTTTTGAGGGGTGGCCCATTGAAAAAATACAAACTGGATTTTTAAGACACATCCAAACCTCCACACACTGAGCCTGTTTTCATGATCATAAAAGTCAGATAACCGGGAGTAATCCGATAATTGTAATAATCAGATCTAATGCATTTACATGCACTTAAGAAATGCGATAATTGGAAAAACCCTGGTTTAGATGCGCCAGTCCATTATCAGATTTCTTTCGGCGTACATATGTACATAGTGATGTAGACTTAAACTTCCTGTTGTCTTCTGCTCATGTTTGTAACTTCTATTCTGTATGATTTTAATTGTGTTTATACATGTGTAGATGCAAAGAATGACATAGATCAGATTAACTTGTATACATGCAAGAAGACATCGGAATATTGGGAGAAATCAAGGTGTGTTAGTCCAGTTTCCTCTAATCAGATTACTGCTGTTATTTGATAAAGCATGTCAGATCATCCTGTTTACATGATCACCTGAATAATCTGATAACTCCAGAAATCAGGTAAATCAGAGCATTGATGTACATGTAAACAGGCTCATGATAAGGACATGTTTTGAGTTTATTAGAGAAAAGGAGCAGCAAAAATACTGTCTAATATCTTCTATCTTTGTCCAGGATGTTTGAGCTGTCCTGCTTCCTGCCTCAGGACAAGGATCTGAAGATCTCTGTTTACGACTATGACTTACTGAGCAGAGATGAAAAAGTGGGTGAGACGGTCATTGATCTGGAAAACAGACTTCTGTCCCGTTTCAGGCCCTGTTGTGGCCTCCCACAGACATACTGCATGTGAGTATTTTTGTATCTTTGTTATATAGTGTCCTTCTCTGAAAATGCTGAGAGTAAATAGCTTTGATGTTTTCATCAGTTTAGTAGTGGTTTTGTTCATTCTTTCAGATTAATTTTTGATTTATTTACTTTTACACATACATAAATGGCTTTATTTTTATTTTAAGAAATTGACAGTTTGGTTAATTTTTTATTTTTAATATTTGTTTTATTTTGGGGAAAGACTTCATTAATAGAAGCTAAAAATAGGATGAGAGAAGAATTTTATTTCAGCTGTGTTTCAGTGGTATTTAATTGTAGTTTTTAGTTCTTGTTTTTATTTTAGTTTGTTGTTATCTTATTTTGTTAGTCTTGCTTTTTTTTTTTTTCTAAAATAACCTGTAAATCACATATCTTTAGTAAAGTTGCGTTATCTCAGACAGAATCAGGGAAGTTTAGCCTCTTACAGAAAAAAACAAACAGTACCATAGCCCTTATACTAAGATTAAAGTTAAATGAAAGTCTTACATCTCCATACTTTGCCTTTTTCTTACAGCACAGGGATCAATCAGTGGCGAGACCAGCTGAAGCCTTCTCAGATCCTTCAGAATGTGGCCAAAGTGAGAGGTGTCCCTCCTCCACGTATAGAGGGAGACGGCAGCTCACTGACCTTCTCTGGAAAACAATACAACCTGCAAGATTTTGGTAAAGTTATTAGATGTAACAATCTAATGTCCCATTTCTTTAGTGGCTTGGTTATTTCTATCACTCACTCTTAGTTTACGTCACAGAATCTTTTACATGAATGCCCCCCCCCCTCAACATTTTTTTCATATTTTATTTTACTATAGATGTTTATTGTTATGTGGAGAAGGGGTGGGATTAGATAAGTTACACTTCCTCCCACTCCTTTTCAAATATGCAAATTAAGTCATATTTTGTTTTTATTTATATAAAATAGAATAGGCTTTGTCATTACTTTGTCATTGGTCACTGCCAGCGATAGTACACTTACATCTAAGTAGCAATACAATAAAATACAGACATATCTTTAGAAAAAGTATAAAACATAAAAGTATGCAATTAAAAAAATTGGTATAAAATGTGCAGATGTAGTAGCAGTAGTAGTAGTATGTATAAGTTTTCATGTTTTCATGCAGTAAGTTTTATTTCTAGGGACTAAAGTAGGATTATTTTGTTTGTTTTGTTGCAAATTTGAAATAAACTGAACTGATCTGAATTATAAATTTATACAGAATTATGTCTGTGCAGAGTAAAATCTGTGTGAATTTACTATCAATGTTTGTGACATGACATATACTATGGATCTACTTGTGATCTACTTTGCAACTTTTACAAGTTCATCGCTGAATTCTGAAACCAACAGTGCACATATGGTGAAAACAGACCTAAGGAGAACAAGAAACATCTGGCACTCAAGAGCGGAACATCTGAAAAGAACAATGTTTGCATAATTACAGATCATAATGGAGATGTTGTTCTCACAATTTGTAATGAGATCACTGAGGTTTTCATCAATACACAATATTTGTCTGATGTCTTAACAAATACTAATCAATATAGTGTATTTGCAGTTTGTTCACATTTAGTGTCTTTAACCCATAAAGACCCAGTGCTACTTTTATGGCTGTTCTCAAATGAATTATACTAAAAATTTTACTTTTATTAAATAATTTATCACCATTTACTATAACATTATCTTCTGTATGTTGTGTTTTTTCAGTTTAAATCAGGTGTTTTCCAATTTTTTATTTACTGATCATGTAGATGTTTACAAAATCCCAGCTTAAAGTTGAAGCTTATTATATCAGAAATAGAGAAACCTGAAGTGCACTTTTCAGTAAATATATCAATAACTGAACATAAACCCAGTGTTTCCATCCACTGTCATTCATCCAACTCCATGGGTTTTACTGGTGAATCAATATTGTAGAAGATGACAGGGTTTCCACGGTAACTATGGAGCCTCTGAATGTCCAAATGGGTCATATCTGATGACCATGAAAAGATGATAAAGTGTATTTTACACCAATTATTGACATGTATTGATAGGATTAATGGATCAACACGTATTAATCATTTTATATCAATAGATGCCTCGTCGACGTTGGATATTTGAGTCTTTATGGGTTAATACTAGCAGTCTCTCTGACATGTCATGTGCTATTACCATTGTTTTTTACAGAAATGAATACAGTGATCCATCAACACCTGGGTCCAGCAAGAGAGAGGCTGGCCCTGCATGTCCTCAGAGACCAGGGTTTAGTACCAGAGCATGTGGAAACCAGGACTCTGTGCAGCTCTCACCAACCCAACCTCTCCCAGGTTAAGACAGCTGCACTAAAACAATGCATATTAGGGGATTTATGTCGCTGAATGAAAGCTGTCTTTAATACACACAAACTTTTTCCACAAATATAGGGAAAAATTCAAATGTGGGTGGACATATTCCCTAAAAGTCTTGGCTTGCCAGGGCATCCATTTGACATCACTCCACGTAAAGCCAAGAAGTAAGAGACACATGACAAATTTCATCCTAACCTCCTGTTCATGAAGGGATAGATTTGTATGTAATAGTATATTTGTTAACAGGTACTTCCTGCGGGCCATCATTTGGAACACAACAGATGTTACTCTGGATGAAACAAGCATCACAGGAGAGAACATGAGTGACATCTATGTTAAAGGGTTAATACTCACCTTTGTTTTGCATTCTGGAAATCAGTCAGCCAATCTCAACATTCTCAACATACCGAATTTGACTTAGATATGGAAAATATTTACAGTATAGCCCTCTGCCTAATCAAAATATAACATTATCATGTTTTGCAGATGGATGCCAGGCATGGAAGATGACAAGCAGAAGACAGATGTCCATTACAGGTCCCTGGATGGTGATGGAAATTTCAACTGGAGGTTCATCTTTGGGTTTGACTATCTGCCTGCAGAACAACTCTGTGTTGTCTCGAGAAAAGTGAGTAAAACCTCAAAGTTGGAGCCTACAGTGAAGTGTATAATATTAGTTTGTGCTTAATTATGTAATGTCAGGTTATACTCTAAACGTTATTTTTTTCTTTGTTTCAGGAACACTTTTGGAATCTGGACAAAACCGAATTCAGGATTCCACCCAAGCTAATCATCCAGATATGGGACAATGACAAATTCTCTTTGGATGACTACCTGGGTAAAACAGAATTATAAGAAAACAAATTTAAGGGACACCCTAGTCCACAGAAAGCATAACATTTACTCAAGTTACTGTAATTGAGTAGTTTTTGTGAGTAAGTAGTAAGTAGTTGTTGAAATAGGTCATTTTACTTACCGGTAATTTCTCTTCGGTACATTTTCACCAAGTATTTTACTTTACTTCATTAGAAAACCTTCCATTGCTGAGTAAAAAATGTAATGCAGGAAAAAACAAGTGGCCTGAACTGAAAGGAAATTGCATGGGTGTGCTTAGATTTAGAGGTGTTAGATCATATGTCTTGTTTTAAGAGTTAGTTTCTTATTTTAAGTTTTCATACATCTGTAGACATGCTCATTTCTAGATTTAAAAAATATTGATTTGAGAAATCTTGTCCAGTGAAATTATGTTGCTACATGGACAGATATTTCCCTTGTTTTGAGTACCTTTTTCCTCAGATTTAGTGTTTTTATCTTGTTTTCAGACACCCTTTTTTTGCAGTGTGAAATCATTTTGATTCTTGTATAATAGACTACCTTCTGTGTTGTTAAGTGTAGCCTGGACTAAAATCTTTTACTTGAAAATGTTTTACGGGTGGTCTGAACAAAGTCTGAACATTATACCACCTGGAAGTCCTAATTATTATGTGGACTGAAAGCTGATTAAAAATAACCAACGCTGGATTGGATTTATGACCCATCCTTTTTTTTACATTAAGTAATTGAAAGTAACAAAAAAAAAAAATTGAGTAAAGTAATTTAAGTGTACTTATCTTTTACTTAAGTAAAATTTAAGCAAAGTAAATATTACTTAATTACAATTTTCAATTACTTTTTCCACCTCTGCCAATACACTATACAGGTACTAACCTTCTGTCCACATTTCTGGCATAGGTTCGGTTGAGCTGGATCTACTCAATCTGATACCTCCTGCTAAAACTCCAGAAAAGTGCAGTCTGAAGATGCTTCCAGGAATGTCAACCTCAAATCCCTCCAAATATCCGTCACCCAACTCATTGTTCTCCCAGAAGTCTGTACGAGGCTGGTGGCCATGTGCCATTGAGCAGGATGGGAAACATGTCCTTGGGGTACATTCATGTCCATAACACTGTCCTAGTTTTACTTCTTAAGTGTCTAGTCTCTGCTCATAACAGTCTTTCTACATTTTTACAGGGAAAAGTAGAGATGACACTGGAAATAGTGGAGGAGAAAGAAATGGAGGAGAAACCTGCTGGAAAAGGCAGAGATGAACCCAACATGAATCCCAAACTGGACCCGCCCAAGTAAGAATTTGTTAATGAAAGTAAATGCGTTCAAATATCAACTTGTAAAAAAAAAAAAAACGATTATACCATGAACTGACATTATGTGAACATTGTTTGTTTTTACCTCCCAGCCGTCCTGACACATCATTCTTCTGGTTTACAAACCCCTGCAAGACCATGAAGTTCATTGTGTGGCGTCGATTCAAATGGATCTTTATCATAGGGATCCTTCTTCTGCTGGTGATCCTGTTCCTTGGGATCCTGTTCTACTCTCTGCCCGTAATTACACATTTTTTCTGATCATCTCTCAATGAAAAAAACCTCTTTATTCCCTCCAACTTTTCATGAGAATTTAATTGTCTTAAAATCTTGTGTTCCTTGCCTTACATGATTATAGTTTTAAAAAATCAATTAGCCTAAAATGTGCCCTTGTCTCCACAGAATTACATCTCAATGAAGATTGTGAAGCCTTTCTCCTGAGGAGCACTGCAACAAAGCCACCTGTCTAGTGCTGTGTTTGCTAGTCCTTGACACTGTTATTACCCACCACTCCCACAAAATGCAGTAACTTTTTCTAATGATCTCATTTCTGAGTAATATTCAGCCCGTCTCTTCCCATAATCATATCTGTCTGCTTGGTTTGCACTCAGTATTATATATGTCTTGTAAAGAAAACGTATATTAAAAAAAAATTTAAAGTCAAGAGTTTCATATTATAATAAACTTGTTACATACAAATGGTGTGTGTGTGTGTGTGTGTGTGTGTGTGTGTGTGTGTGTGTGTGTTTTTAACAGAGATGGGGACTTGAGTCTGAGA
>JAPTGZ010000008.1:34025344-34037427 GCA_029814645.1 Fowleria isostigma
CACACCAGAAAAACAAAATGTAAAATGTTTAGAACTAGTAACATATATATGGGTTGTTCCTAGTAGGCGTCCAAGGGGGAAAGAGTTAATATATATCTTCAACATTTTCTTTAAAACGGCTTAAAAAAATACACATTGAAAGGACTAAACTGCATGTAAAACTGATGTTTCTGCCTCCCGTGTCTCGCCTTAAATCCAGAAGGTCAGTATTGGTGTGTGGAGTGTGTCCATGTGTGTGTGAACTACATACTGACAAAATAAAGGGTCTTAATTCTTAATTAACAATATGTATCGCCACATTGTCGTCAAAACCTTACTTTTTCAGGGCATGATCATTACATCGAGTAATGTTTTGTACAGAATAATTTTGTTATCCCCTACATTGGTCCAAACTGTTCTCATGAAGGTCTAATTAGCCATCTGCTCTGCCTGGGTGGGGTGTGCATTATTACTTTACCATCAGAGAAGGTCCTATCAATTATCTGTGACTTTGTTTACATTCTTCCCTCCATCTCCCTTATTTTTTTTTTTTTATCTGAGCCTTAATCCTACTCTCACAATCAGTCATCTGTATCAGTGTTTGGTATCTCCCTCCACATCGGATGCTCAGGGCAGGCTAAGTGAAGAGGCCAGTGTAATAATGTAAGCATCGATTCTAGTTGCAGCAGGATTGGCTGTTTCAGACCATGCCAGCACTTGGTTACGAGCAGTTGGCGCTCTCCTCACTATCAGCATTTCTGCCCACAGCCAAACGCAGGAAAAATACCAGAGAAAAAAAAATGTCTTGGTGTTTCAACGAAGATGAGACCAGACAACCAGCGCAGTCAAAAAACGGGCCCTCAGATCGTTACTGGCCCTCCCTTTTCCCTGTAATTGAGGGAGTGTCTGTCACATTGCTTATCAGCTACAGTAGCACTCTGTCTTGGACAAGCAGTGCAGCAAGCAATCTGCTGATTGCTGTTTTGGCAGAACTGTCAAGGTTTGTCCTCCGTTAAGTGATGGATAGATACAAGGGGGAGGATGGAAGGAAAGGAGAGACTCTTTAGCTTGTGTTTTGCTCAGTTTGAGAAGAAAATGACAGAGGGAAAAGATGTCGATTATTGAGCTGAAGTCCTGTATTTGTTATTTGCTGTCCTAAGTGACCATCCAATAACCTGCTTCATTTGTTAGAAAATAGAATGAGTGATAATGGTAAAACTGTCAGAAACATTTTTACTGGTGTACTATTAAGAGATGAGTTGAGTTTATGAGTTGATTGTTATTGCAGTATTTTCTTAAAGGGTACCTATAATGAATTTTCATTGCTAGCTATTTAAAAAAAATTACATACAATACTACCGGTTCCGTCAGTCAGGCTTGGTCATGTTCAACATGTTGCCTCCTTCATGGGCTTTTCCAGCACCGGTAGTGATGCAGAGTCATTGGACGCAGAGTCATTGATTTGTTCAATTTGCTGGGCTGTGATGGACAGGTGACTGATCCTGCACATCAGACACCAGTCTTAAGATGATACATTATCAGATCAAATAGGTAACCATTTACACTTATTTCGCCAAAATTGCTGGCTATAGTTTTCTTCTTGAGCTTGTACCTTCTACTCAATCTCAGTCACTGACTGTTGCTTGTTTACTTGCACTCGATCACCTGGAACCAACAATGGTACGTCACTTCCAGCTGGTGTCATATAGAATTCTTACTCCATGGAAGTCTGACCCCCTGGTCACTTTTTTTTATCAAGAATTATGACCAACTGGTCAATTTTCTAGTGTGGAAAACTGACCCACCCCATAGAATTTTCACCCTTTGTATGAATGTGTACTGTATGTTAAAAATGTTTCAATACATTTCTATATCATAATAACCTTAAATATATGTATATAATTTAAAATTTTCACCAGAAACTTGTAAAGTAATCACTTCCTATAGCCATTGAAGTAATAGGTCATTTTTCGATGCTATAGAATTTTGACCCTTTTCCTATTTCTGTGTTTTATTATCTATTGTAGTTATAATTTGTAATGTAGATCACTTTTCCATAATATAAGATTTTGACCCCTTGCTTATTTTTAAATTTTATGTAATATAGTTGTAATATGTAATGTAGATTACTTTTCCATGCTGTAGATTTTTGACCCCTTGCTTATTTTTGCTTTATTATTATGTAATGTAGTTGTAAGATGTAATGTAGAAATCACTTTTCTCTGCTATAGGATTCTGACCCTTTGCTTTTTTCTCTGTTTTATTCTGTATTGTAGTTGTAAGATGTAATGTTTTGTGACCTAGGTCACTTTTCCATGCTATAGAATTTTTACCCATTGCTTATTTTTACATTGTAAAAATGGAAACTTGAGGGTGGATTACTTTTCCATAAGGGGTGTCAGAATTCTATAATAGAAAACTGACCCCTGGGTCAATTTTCCATGGGGTCACTTTTCTATCTGATGCCGGCAATGGCTGCTCTCCATAGTTTCTGCTCCTGCGTGTAATTAATGTTAAAGAAAGGTCCAGTGTGGTGCATTTATGTAGTACATAATAATGTTGTCATGTCGTAAGCATGACTGGTACAGGTACGCTTTAATAGATTCTTCATAATAACTCTTAACTAAGGAATTAGAGGAAATACACAAACCTTTAACTTCTTGGCATGTTTGACTTGGCTATAATAGACTTAATTTTTTTTGTCTGACTGTAGGGGCTTTTAGTGCATTAAGTTTTTCATTTCATTTGTCTCCTCCATTCTCCTTCTTCCCTGTTTGGGATAGAAAGCAGTAGGAGGGTGAGCTAAATGCTTCACTGTGATTAGTCATCAGCTTAGGTTGTGTTTAATGGAAGGAGAGAACCTGTATGGGGTGGTTTAAGCTTTCTTACCCAGCACTGCACCCTTCTCCCCTCCTCCTCTCTCTGTCATCCACCCTCCAGTTTTTATGTTAAGCAAAACTGAATCAGAGCCTCGGGCAGTGCCATTGTATGAAGGATGGAGGTAGATGAGAGGGACATCATGCCAGTTTGAAAGCTTGACCTCCCTCATGACACGCCATTGCATGGTTGTGCAGTGAGCTATAGATAATCACTGTATGAGTGAAACATCATCTGAATAAATGTAACAAAACATGTACTTTTGTATTAAAAGTTCTGTTTTTAATTAGAAAATATAATTTGCATTTGCTTTTAAATAAACTATGTTAATATTTCATCATGGTATACATTTTCATTTGCTTTCTTTTTCAGGTTATTTGAAGGTTCTTCGCCGAGAAAAATCGAGAAATTGAAAACACTACTCTGTTATTTTCGGAGAGTCACACAAGCAAGTAAGCTTTAAAAGATATATAAATTTCAAGCTATTGTTCTCTGCTAAAGTACTAAAGAATTTTTAATTTTATCTTTAATTTTGAAGGGCCAAAGGGTCTTGTTACTTTCACAAGGCAAACACTGAGCAGTCCTCCAGCCTGGGAAAGGTACAACCTCTCTTTTCTACCACATTATATGTTAATGTAATGGATGTATGTTATAATTTACATGAGTGCATGTATGGAGATCTGTTTCATTTACGTGTTCAAATGTCACATCATTTGTTGTGAAGCACTTTGTGCTACATATAATATGAATGAAAAGTACTATAGAAAATAAAGTTTTATTGATTGATTATGTTGAAAGATTTAAATTAGACTAAAATTAAACATATGTATAAATGCTCAGACAACACCAGCTCAATATTAAAGCTTATTAGCTCCTGTGTAGCACCAACAGTACAGTGTTAAAGGTATAATGTGTAACATTTTACCACTAAAATTTACACATGCGACTTGGCCTGTGTTCCTTTGCTTTAGTGGGGTTTTTTTAGTTGCTTTAGGGACTTCTTTACCTTCATTGTATAATATGTGTCCAGGAATGTTCAAATTCAGAGCAGTGAATAATTGTATTCCATGTAACAGCCTTTTCATTTGGCTGCTTGTCAGTGGTGTCATATCCCTTTTACAGGGAAACGTGGTAAACGCTGGATAAATGTCAAAGTCACTGTAATATAGTATTAACTAATAATATTCATATGGCAATGGTCAGTCCACAATGCATATTGTTTTCTGTTTACACACCACTGTTTCCACACAGTAATGGAATAGAGAACCAATTTATCAATATATTTAAATAGTGATCTAGCTTACTACCAGTGGTAGCTCATCAATAGAGGGCGCTAGGGTGCGACTCCACCTGTGTAATACGAAGGAAACGACAGTAGAAATCACCTAAAATATTTTTACAAAAACATTAATATTTAAATAAACAAGCTATACATGATACAGCCCCTTAGTACCGTGTATAATCTGCATTCAACATTTAAAAATGTTTTTGGATCGTTCAGTGAGCAGTCAAGTCATGTGTTTCCTGTTTGGACCGCAAAATCTGCACCCAAGGCTCTCCGTTTACTATAATAGACTCTTGTTATAAATGTTGCGGGTACAGTAGACCCCCTCCAGTACAAGAAATAGGAGAGCCACCACCCACGGGAGTAAAGTCACATCACAAAAAGATCTGGACTTTCCAAAACATAATTTTACCAGCCACCACCACTTATGACATAGCAACTTAAGCAGTTTACCAAGACAATGGATACTTGATATAATGTGAAATTAGTTACATTGACTCATCTAATGTTAAGTTTGCATTTATCACATTAGCTCACACCTATTTCATCAAATTGAAATGACATAACATACATATAATTCATTAAATGTAAACTAAATAAAAATTTAATCCATTGCCTCTTCTGTGAACATGATTTTGGCCTGAATCATGTCAGATAGATTTTCATCAACAGTGCTAGTTAAAAATAACTCAAATGAATAAAATAAAATGACATCTTTATTGCTTTTATTGACTCCTAGCAGCATAAATCAGCATAAATGATGTACTTTCACAAAATAATGTATTTATGACAAAGACATACCATTGTTATAACTTACATGCTTTCTTTTTTTACTAATTCCCTTTAATTTGAAAGAAGCCACACATTTTTATGTTATACTGAAGACACAATTTAATGAAGCATGTGTTACCTTTGTGTTTTGTGTCCGATGAAAGTGTGAATAAAAATGTTATCTTTTTTCTTTCTAGTTCTCAGACTCAGCTAACGCGTCTACATATCACTTGTGAAGGGACAATTGAAGACGATGGATACGGGATGCTGCAGGTGTGACCACCTTTATCAGAAATAATGTCAGTTTACATAAGTGGACATTCAATCCATCCTAAAAAAGGAAGTGCAGGCTTTGGATTAATCAAACTTGACTTGGACTTTAACAAGACTGCTCAGCTTGTTTAAGTCCACTATGTGCTTCTTAAAATCAAGTATGTATTTTTTTTTGTATATCTATGAAATGCTTCACGTGGCTGCATTGAGTCACCCCATCACCTTACTCGTCAGTGTTTCACTTTGGCTGGTGCATTTTTTTTTTTACTCTGGTTGACAGCTGATGTATACACATGAGTAGCTCAGAGAAGCAAGGGTGGAGGAGAGGGCCCCAGGGTGGAGGGGGGGGGATGAGGGAGAAGGAGAGAGAGAGAAGACAAGGGTGAGCCATCTCACTGGGGGGGCGACCCGCTGGGCCAGGAGTCCTACAGGCGGATTGATGGCTACCTCAGCAGGCTGGGGCGCTGGTACTGGGGTTTGAGTTTTGATAGGGCGGAGCGGCCTGTCATTCTGTCAGGAGGTGAGACTGAATGGTGAGGGGGTGAAGTTAGGGGTGAACTCGTGAATGGGGCGAGGACTCGAGCGATTGTTGTGAAAATATACGCACGTGCACATACAAACACGCTCGCTGTCACACACAGATTGACGCGGCTGTGGGCCAGTGAGCAGAACCCTCATTCCTGACAGCCTGTTTAAATAGCAGCATGTCGATCGAGGGGGCTGTCCTCTTATCCATGCCACAAAAACAAGAAGTGAGCTCAAGCCGCATGACTCTTCCAAAATTGCATCAAAATATTTCATGTAGTGAAACATAGTACCCAATCTAACCAAAACAAGTGTGGTTTTCCACTGTGGTTATGCTTCATGTATATCTTTTTAACAGTTTTTGTATTAAGAAACACTTAATTTTATGATATAAACTTTTTTTTTGTTTTTTTTTTAAAGGAGTGATATTTTTCTTTTTTTTTCTTTTTTTTTTTTTTTTCAAAAATTTTCCTGTGGTCTACATAAACTGTAAATGATACACTTGGGTTTGAATTCTTCATTAATTTAACTCCACAGGTCTATCTTCAACCCTATTTCTGAGTAATGACATGATAATGACAGGTGGTTTTGAGCGCTGGCCCTTTAAATGCAAATAAGCCACTTCACACCCCACCCTCTTCAGGTTGTTGACTATGCTTCTCTATCTTGTTCAGCTACTTGTGTTCGTTAATACAACCAACAACTAAATATTTTAGGTAATCAGCTCAAAGTTTGGACATATTTTCAGTATGGACTACAACCGTTGCTGCTGACAAACAATTATGACGTACTCAGAGAAATGTTCATCGGACGTCTTGACCTTATATGTGCAAATGCAGTGGTGTAACTAGTGATAGAGTAACAAATTAAGAATGAATTAAAACGGGGTGTAGAAATCCACTCAATTTTTGCCCAAATTAATATAAAGATAACTCTGCAGCACCTGGAGGGTTCACATTCAAACTTTATGAACTGTTAGGGTCCAAATACACAAATAAATAAACCAAAGACGAATAAAAGTGGGTTCAGCAAAATGTGACCCTGTTAATACCTGAAAGTCTTTTTGAGAATGCTGTTACTTTTATGTGGTTTAAAACTGGCAAAAATTAGGAGTTTCAACCTTGTTTATTATTGTTATCTGAGTTATGCTTATTACATTGTTCTGGAAAAGACCACTCCCACTATGCTTTATCTCTGATTTGACTGTGTCTCTGTAGAGTTCATGGATTTGATGTGTGTTATTTTGTTAAGATTCCTAATTTGATTATTTCCAAGCAGGAAGTAGTACTGTGAAGCTTACGCATTTATCTGTGTTAAGTGGCCGGAGTGGGTGACACATAATAAGGAGAGTCTAATACAGTCATTTATTCAAATAATGTTTGTGACGGTGGCCAATCCTCACAGTTCTCTGCATCGAACAACAACAGTCAACAACAGTCAACACAGGGTGAAACAGGGTTAATATTGTGTTAACATTTATGAACTAACACGTTACAAGGTGGCAAAGAGTAAAGAACTAAAATATGTAGAACTGACAGATTTTTTTTTTTTCTCTGCTAGGTTGACTTTGCAAACAGGTTTGTAGGTGGAGGCGTAACAGGACATGGTCTGGTCCAGGAGGAGATCAGGTTCATCATTAACCCTGAACTCATCGTCTCTCGCCTCTTCACTGAAGCTTTGGAGTACAATGAATGCCTCATCATTACAGGTGGGGAGTCACACCAACATGCTTAGCTTTCTGGAAGCATTTCACAAATTTACTGGACATTTAATCTGCCATTTGATTATCCAACCATCTAATTTAGTCTTTATGTGGGATTAACAGAAGTTTGCAGAATGATAGTGAGGATTTTATTAATGGAAAATACCGACCAAAACTCATATATTGGTAGTTTATACTACTGTATTTTTTGGACCATAAGCCGCACTTTTTTTTTCATAGTTTGGCTGGTCCTGCGACTTATACTCTAGTGCAACCTATATATGTTAAAATATATAATTTCATAAAGGCTCTGTTAGAACAATTGGGAATCAGTAGTGTTTTTCCAGGACAAAGACTATGCTTCCCATAAACGCTAGCAACAACTGTCATTAGGAAAGGACATGCATTAGTATTGGAGCTAATGAATCAACTGCGGATCCTTACAACTCTGCGTTTCTTTTTTCAAGACAACAACTTGCAGGATGCAACGCGATGAGGTCATGTATGTGAGTGAGTGAATGTTGAGGACACAATTTACACAGCGGTGTTGTCAAGCTTATTACTTATGTTAGCCGACAAAGCTAGGAGAGAGACAATGGAGCTAGGGGAACTCATCGGTTCGTGACCAGGACATGCCATCATGGACAGACAGGCGACTACCGACCAGATTGTGGAACTTACAGATCTGCATAGGAGCAGCGACAGGTGGATCAGTGGACCGGGGAAGTGGTCAATAAGTGCGCTAATGTTAGCTCCCTTCCAGACAAAGTGCAGGAAAAGCAACTGTCATGCTAGTAAGAGGAAATAAGATAGCCTGGCTTACACATACAATTACCCAGTACACCACAGGCAGAAAAACCAGTAAAACACTATATAATTGTTTTAAAATTTGCCGGTGAGCAGTGGTAGAAAGTCAGACCTGAAACCTAAAAATAAAACGGATTACATACGTCAAAGAGCTAGTCATGCAGCTAATGCATCAGTGTGTTCTAAATGTTTGACTGATACAGACACTCTAGTCAAATCCACTCTTCCAGTTAATATAAATGAAGAACAGAATCATACTGTACCTGTAGATGAAGAGGGACAACTCCACATCTGTTTCTATTTCTTTAACTCCTTCGTTCTCTCCATCGGTTAAATCAATGCCGACGTTTATCTGTGTTTTAGTCCGTGCTCCATCACGCTCCTGTTTATCTTTCTTCCGTCCTTTTTTTTCCCCAAAAAAACATGCGACTTATACTCCAGTGCGACCTATATATGTTTTTTTTCTTCGTTGTGATCCATTTTTTGCTGGTGCAACTTATACGCTGAGTGACTTATAGTCTGAAAAAAAAAGTAATAAATGGTACATGATGTATATCTTGGTATTTTATATGAAATTAGGAATAAGGGTTATGCATTCAACTACTAATGCTGGACTAAAGGTGAAATGTACTGTATTACAGAGGGTTTCTTCATATCCTATGTTATTACACCTTTTGTAACCTGCCCATGAAGCTCTATGAATCAGTCTTCCACAAGCTGTAACTGTAGTCTGGCCTTAACCTAGTGTTGTTTTCATCTCTTCAGTTATTTTCTGTCCTTCACTGAACCCCATGTGTTTATTGGGATCTGTTCATTTTTTCTCCTGTCTTTCCGTCTGGCGTGAAGGTAAATCTATTGCATTGATTCTCACAGGACTGCCCAGTTATCCTTCATTTCACTCCTGCAGAATTGCTCTATTTTTCAACATCCAACCCTGCTTAGGTCTTAAGTTACTCTGCTCCATCCACTTCTTTAGTCTGTTCCTCCTGTACCTTTGACCACCACTGGTCAGAGTCTGGGGTAGAGCACAGACTAAGAACATGGACATTATGTACTAATTATTAGCATCCTGTCTGACTTTATTCATAAGATGTGTTGAATTACAGGGTCCATAAGTTGGACAAGGTGTGTAAAACGGTATCATTTACTTCAGTCTCATTCAGTGCACACTGATCATATTGATTATCTTCATGTTATAACTGTGGGTTTTTGTGTTTATTGTACAGAATGGGAGGTTTTGGCTGTCTGGGTCCCTCACTAGACTTGCCAACTGTGAGAATTGATAATTGAACAAGTTAAATATATACATAATATTCATATAGGACGTGTCCAGGGGTAGCCTTTTTTACATATAGATGTACCAGGAATTCCACCCGTCCGAGATTTTTGTTCAACCAATTTCACAAAGACTATTCATCCGATTCTTTTCAAATCTGACACACATTTTCTTCACTAGGAGAGGTGCAGTGCCAACTTTGAAGGCTGAGTTTAAATTTTTGAATTTTGAATTTGAATTTTGGTCTACAAATTTTTGAATATTTAAACCTAGAAAATTTTTCCGACCAGTTTCTTGAAGACTTTTCACCTAATTCACAAAATACACTCACAAAGTTAAGACTAATAGCAGAATAATGTTTTTCTTTGTTTGACTGAACTACCTAAAAAGGACAAGAATTTAGTTTAATCTAGTTTACAATTGTCTTTTATTCAAAATTCAATATTAATCCCTGAGTAGGAGGGCCAGAGTGTTGTACTGTGGGGGCAGGAGGTATTAGTAAGCTCCGCCTACTTTTTCACTTGTTTTAGATGGAAGCAGTTGTATCGGAACAGGATTTTCTGATTGGACCTTATTGTTGCCACTGTTGCAAACAAAATCGTGTCAGTATTGCTACATTATTCATTCCTGGTTCTGCGACATAATTTTTTTAATTTTACTTTTGTGAACTCTCAGTAATTTTAAGGTTTTTCAGGCAAGAATGTGGTTGTTTATGCTTCAAACCTCTATGACTATTTTTCAACAAAGGTTTGCAGTCATTCGGTCAGTCTACATTTTTACTTTACATTACATCATGTCTACATTACATTTACATTGTTAGTCTACATCATTAGTCTACTAACCATCACAGTCTTGGATCCAGAAAAAAATGGAAGGGAGGGTGCTATATATAAATACATATGTGATATTCTTCTCCGAATTGTCATACTCTTGCTCAGGACCGCTTGCTTTGTTTACGGAACATACTATGCATTACGGTCATATTTCACAACACAATATACTCTTTAATTTTAAAATGTAGTAGAAGCAGTAGTAGCATAAGCTTTTTCTACTTGGTAGTAAGCCTACTAGTAGTTCATACAGGAAAATATGTGTGTACATGTAAAGTATTTGACGATCTGTCAAGCAAAACACTAATGATTCACAAGATACTCCAACAGCCAGTAAATGCAGTCAAATTTATCTACACACTAGTCTATGTCTGACATCTTTGTGTGATTCACTCAATCACTGGCTGTGTTCTGTGGCAAATGTCATGCAGTTCTATAGTTCCAGTTGTATAATAATATACTACATACCTTCTGTGGCTGCCTGTTTGTTTTTTATGCAGACCCAAATACTGTTTGGATGATTGTCTCTTAATGATATTAGACTTTAGTCCAGTTTAGAATTAACTCCCTTTACCATATAAACAATAGTTATCAATAGTTATAAATGACATGTGTGCAATAGACCCCCCGCCCCCCCATACAAGAGATAGGAGAGCCTGTTGCTATTATTGCATCAACATGAACACACAGGGTCAGCAGTGATGCTTCCACACAGAGAACAACCTTATTATGCCAAGATAGTGTGTCATCACTTTAGCAATGACTCTTATTTGATGTTTTTATAGCTGTATATAATTTATAGCATCTTATAATATGGATAAGGGTAGAGATGGTAAGTTTGTTACAACAGTTGCATTTCTGGTGTTTATGAAGAATGAGCAGCTTGAAAAATTCTGCCTATTCCCAGAACAGTCGTGTTGTTTAGAGGAGTCGGCATCATCTCTAATGAGCAGAGACATGAACTATCCAGACAGGATTTTACCAGGGAACGGCTGATAATAATGCTGCACTCGGTGGTAATAGGTGAGCTCTAGCTATAAATACTGAGAAAGACACACTGTATGACACTACATTCTAAAACCAGCACCTGGAGATTTGACAAACTGAAGTGATGTCATTATCCACAAGTCATGCTAAGGTTCAAGGTTCAAGGTGACTTTATTGATAACCGTAGGTAGATTTGTTTTACAGTCTGGAGAGGGCATCTCAAACATACAACGTTAAACATTAAAAACACAGGACACATACTGTACATAAGACAATTTAAGAACAGCACGGACAAAAGACATGGACAGGTACTCCAGCAGCTTCTGAACATGGTTAAAAGACTAGAATAAATAGATTAAAAACCAGACTAAAATAAATAAAATAAAATTATTAGATATTACTAAGATATCAATAAAAACCTGTTATAAGCAGATAAAAATATAAATAAATGGCACCATACAAGAGACAAATAAATAGTAGATAAGTTAAGACCATGTTAAAATAAACCAGACCCAAGAGTTAAAACTAGAAAAGCACTCTGAGAGCGCAGACCTCCACCAAGCATGATAGTTCCCTCTATATTGTGAGTCACACCAAAGTAATAATCCTACATTTGTATCAGTGTCCTGACTTTTTTTTTTTTTGTGTAGTTTTATGCACAAATGCTGAAAATGGTCCTAACTCCCAATGTTAAAGAATCCTTTAAAGAAATCCTGGAATTTCTTCAAAAACCGTCCAGTAGTTTTTGCAGAAAGTTGCTAACAGACAGAC
>JAPTGZ010000008.1:34037527-34059414 GCA_029814645.1 Fowleria isostigma
TTATGTCATTTCCATCATGTCCTGAAAGTTTCATCAAAATCTGTCCAGTAGTTTTTGCATAAAGTTGCTAACAGACAAACAGACAGACAGACAAACGCCAGCAAAAACATGGCCTCCTTGGCGTAGGTAATAAAGTAAAGTGCAACGGGCATCAGGGCTGACGTGGGGACAGATCATAAAACACTAATCTTTACCTGCTGCACACTAAAACAGTTTTGTCTTCCTGCAGATTTTCCATCAAAACTCAGTTAAGGCAAAAAAAAAAAAAAAAAAGATTAATCAGGTAATTCTACACTATTGGGAACATAATTGCGGGTATGTTATTGTATTTATATGCTTAAATCTGGCTAACTTTGATGAATATGAATTACAGCTGCACAATATATCGTTTGAGCATTGTCATCGCAATGAACGTGTGCGCAGTAGTCACATCGCAGGTCCTGCAATGTAGGATGCAAATGAACTCACCGTGTTCTCATCTAATTTTAACCTGGGTACCTGACACTGCATGCAGCGATCCACCAATCACAGTTGTTCATAACCCTAAGAAACCATTTGTATCAAATTTGCTATGCCAGGTTCTGAGACAGTTTTCTTATCACAAACGTCACTACTTTCTTTAAAAACGTGTTGTATATGATCTGATTTGTATTTTCTGTCCCCTGGTGGATTATCATCTCATTACAACCAGTAGAAAGCGCCCCCCACCCCCCCTTTCAATATGCCCACTAAAGTTAAATCATCCAACACACATTTTGGAGGAAAGTCTATGGTCATTTTCAAAAAATTATGTCCAGAAGAAAATGTATATTGTTGTTCAGTTGAAAATGTAAAAGAATATATAAAAATATTGAAATTATGGTGTCATTCAAGGGAAATAAAAAGACTGTAAAAAGTTTTATGTAAAAAAAATTTTTTTCAAGATTTTACTGACAAAATTTATTTTTGTATGTTAAGTTAACATTGTTGTGAGAAAACAGTTTCCAAAAACTCCGAATGTATCAAATTTGATTTAAAAAAAAAATAAAATCAATCAATCAATAAATAAATATATCAGAAACAATACGATATGGCAACATTTTTTGTTTGGATTATGTTAAAAGGTTTAACAATAATTTTAGTAACAAAAAATATAAATTTTATGGCTAATTTTTAATGAGTCAAGTTTGACAGGGTTAATCAGTTTGCTAAAACAGACCACGCTACTGTTCATGGAGTGAGTCACTGGTAAGAGCATTGAAAAATGAGCAATGAACAAGAGAAAATCATCGAAAATGAAGACTTGGTTCCAAAAAGAAAAACAACCTTAGTTATCTGGAATTATTTCAACTACAAGAAGGATGATATTGAAACACGTGTTCTGTCGACAGCGTCTTGCACCTGTTGACACATTGAGGGGAAAAAAAGCAAATTTGTTTAACCATTTATGTCAGCACCACTAATATATCCTCCTCAGTATTTTTTCATATCGCAATATATATCGCAGAGATAAAAAATCGCTGTCAGTTTTTTGCAATATCATGCAGCCCTAATATGGATATGAAAAAGCATTCAGAAGCCAAATAGTGTACATCCTGTTATGTTGCTTATATTTTATTGAGGCTTAAAAACAAGCTGCCCATTTTGATGCCAATGGAGGCACCATTATGTGGTTTGATTAATCCATACTGTTGAACATGAGAACATGCATTATAACTTAGCTCTGTGGTCATATAGAAACTCCAGCAGAAATTGCAGTGCCAAATAACTGCTCTCGATAGATGTTTACAGCTGAAGTCTGCTTTGAATCCAGCCCAGAAAGAGAAATGAATCCTCCATGCACAAGTATTGAGCAGAGACTACAGACCGAGCATATCTGATAAAAACCTGATAGAGTACAGAAAACTCCACTTCTATACATACATAGATGGTAAGATGGACAATATATCATTTGAGCATCGTCATCACGATGTACATGTGCGCAATAGTCACATCACAGGTTCTGCAATGTAGGAGGCAAATGAACTCAACGTGTTCTCATTCATTTCAAGGGTACCTGACACACACTGCACACAGTGATCCACCAGTCACAATCATTCTTAATCAGTTTGCCGAAGCAGACCACACCCCTACACATGGAGTGAGTCGCTGTAACAACATTGAAAATAAGCAACAAACAAAAGAATATCACAGAAAACAAAGACTTGGTGCAAAAAAAAGAAAAGCAACATCAGTTTTCTGGAATTATTTTGGCTAAAAGAACTATGATATTGAAACACGTCTGTGCTGACAGTGCCTTGCACCTATTGACACAATGAGTGATGACAAGTAATTTGTTTGAACCACACAGCTATTATACAGTCATGGAAAAAATTATTAGACCATCAAAAGTCACCAAAAACAATGGTTATGTATTCAAGTATTGACGCCTGTGTGTGTAATGTAAATAAAACAGACAGAGAAGAAAACATGGAATGCCTAAAAGCACTGTTTTTGTGAGTACAGTGCCATAGATATTGATGTAAGAACTTACGTGATTTTGGTTATCAAGAAAACCATGGAAAATGATATCAGCTCTTAAATTAAACTCTGAGCTATTTTTGTTGGTATTATTATATTTGTCCAAACAAATGTACCTAGAGTTGTACCAGAAATTAAAATAATCAAGAAATATAAGGAAACATAGGATGGTCAAACAATTGTTTCTGTGACTGTATCCTCCTGAGTATTTTTCATATCGCAGTATGTATCGCAGGGTTTTAAAAAAAATTGCGATGTCAGTTTTTTGTAATATCACGCAGCCTTAATATATACATACATGCATACATACTCTCCAGTCTAGAAGAAACCATGACTATCTTTTTCAGTATCTTCCTCATCCAAAGCTCTGTCCTTTACACAAAGCTGCACCGTCTGACTTGTATGGCGCCGTGTTGTCTCCTTAGAAACACACATCTCTTCCAAGTCACCTTCAGTGGTTAGTCACTGTCCCCTCCCTGCCTCCCGCCTTCTTTCCCTCCTCCCCCTCTCCACTTAACTTTATTACATTTGGACAGAAAGGAATTTATAACCCAACTAAGGTCGGCGGTCCACTAATGGAATGGGCCAGTTATGCCACGGATTCATTAAAAGCCAGCAGAATATTCCTCGCACGCATTTGCCGTTTCATTTTAAAAGTCTGTTTCTAGAATCACTTCCAGTATAGTTCTCTGTAATTTTTTTTAATCAGATATGTTTCTATTTATGGTGTCTTCTAGCACATTTTCTACATCACATCCAGTGTCTATCAATAGGCTTTTTATAACCGAAGGGCCATAGTGTAATCTAGTGATGGAAGCCTAGATGCGGGGATGCTGTCGGGGGGCAGTCTCTAGGATAAACAGGATAAAGGTGAAGGAGGAAGAGGACGGCTCGGCTGATTAAGAGAGTGATAGGGGCATTCTGCTCTTTGACGTTAGGAGTCGCTGGTGTTTTAGAAAGTCCTTGATTTGAGAGGTTAGACGCCCAGTTTAGAGGGCTCTTCTTTACTCATTTACTTTTCATTTGCCCAGCTACAGCTTTGTTGTTGGCTTATTTTCTGGCTGTTTTGCACAGTAAAGTGCTCGGAAATCCTCATTAGCCTGAATATTGTGCAGCTCCAGTATTGCAGACGCTTAAACTGTAATTACTTAATTATAAGAAAATCAAAGAAGTGTTTTGTTATTGCGTTATTTTGCTGTATACTTAAACACTAGACTTTTTAATGGTAGTCTCCTTTTATTAAGCAACACTTTGAGGTTTTGTTTCACTGTTTAAACTTTACTCCTAAATCTTCTATACTGTGGTATCACCCTATATTTGTGGTACAGGATGGTGCATAGAACCTCAAAGGCTATGTTAATCACATCATGTTAAACTCATGCTGTTCATTGAAGTAATGTGTAACTACCTCGTGCCTAATGCATTATGTATGCAGTACGTAGGATTTAATAGGCATCATTTTCAGAATTAAGTACAGCTGTATTTATAGTGACGAATGATGAAATCCGCTGAGCCTCAAACTGCGAGTACGTACCAGTAGGAGTTATAAAAATGCCAAAGGTGTCAATTCATGTGTTCAACAGTGAGCTTTATTTGGAAAAGCTTTTTCATATTTTATGAGTATTCGCAAATGTGGCCAAGGTTAGCTTCTTCCGTTTGAACCATTTCTTTTTTATTATGCCCAAAGGCTTTTCATTTCAACCCCCTTAAGCGAATTACTTAATCAATCAAAGGCTTTTATTTATGACAATCCAATACAAGCTACTGTGTGCTCACATGGGGATTACAGAATACACTAAATGTGATTTAAGAAATAAAGCGATTAGACAGATTAAGGCTATGTGCTGTGACTGCTGAATACCAAATAATACAATTTGTGTCTTGCTTTGTCCGTCTTGTTCTGCAGGTGCTGAGCGGTATAGTCTATATGGAGGTTATGCCGAGAGTTACAAGTGGAAGGAGAGCTACAAAGATGAAACTCCCAGGTAATAGTCTGGCATTGCATCTTTATTCACAAATAACACCTGTTTTCTGGATAAAAGATGGAAGAAGTGGAAGGAGAAGAAGCATGTCAGTTCTGTCTGATCACTTTGCTTTTTTTTCAGGGATGAGTGGCAGAGACGGTGCATAGAAATTGTTGCCATTGATGCTCTTAAATACAGGCACTTCCTAGAGCAGTTTTTTCCAGAGAAAATGACCAGAGAACTCAACAAGGTGAGACTGAGATGTCTTTATGTGCAGCAATTAAAACGATATTAATGTTCTTTGTAGCTATAAGGATTTTATTAAACAAGACTGCATTTTTATTGACAGAACTTGAAAATGAAGTTCACTTTTTTATTTGTTCAATATGATTGTTGTTTTTCAAAACAGCCAAGTAACTTTAAGGAATATGAAGGAGAAAAGATATCTCTAAATATAAAAGGGTACAAAAAAACTGACCAAAAAACAAATAATAAAGTGCATAAATAAAATAAAATAGTTCGTACAACTTAATCCTTTAACTGCTTGCTCAACCATATGATTTAGAACATTTTGAGTCACTATATTTCAGTAAGTGGAGTACCTGACTAATCTGAACTTAATTGAGCCAAGAAAGATAAAAATCACTAAAGACATTTTGACTGTTTTTGGTGAAAATATGAAGGATATGAATACCTTTTGGCATACCATAGTATAAGAGGCCTTCCTGAGTATAATTCTATTATTTGACACTACAAAAGTACTTAAATTAGATATGTGATCATTTTTACAAACATGCTCAACCAATTTTTTTTGCTTTATGGCAAGAGTAGAAGAATTAAGCCAATAGTGGTCTGTTATGGACCACTGTCTTGGCCAAGGTCTTCATTGGTTTGAACAATATGGTCTAAAAATGGTTTCCAAATCTTATGAAATGTCTTTAGATTACTTGAGTTTACCTTATTTTAACAGTGACTCCTAACTGCCATCATATAATAAACACTGAGTTGTCCAGTTTAATGGTATTTACTTTTCCTTTCCACCTTTTCTGTAATTACCATTCTCAATGTACAGTCAAGCTATTATTAGAAAGATGCTTTTACAAAAAAAAACACACTCTGCTTTTCAAAATTAACCTTAAACTGCCAGCATACCAGAAGTAAGGAATATGTCAACAATAAATAATTGGAATTGTTTTAGATAATGATGCATATTTGCTTAACAACAGCATGCATATCATCCAGGTCTACATTTTACATCTGTTCATTACACCTGAGTCTATAAATCACATCTTGCAGTAATTCTACCTCTGTACATGTCAGGATAAAAGGCAGAAAAGTGGCTGAAGTTGAAAAGCAAAGTGCTAAATTTTAAAGGTGAAGTTTTGCATCAACCAATGTTAGTGCATTAGCAAACTATCGTTAGTTCCCACTGCTTCTGCCACACCTGGTCACTGACATAAAATAAGACTTTTATTAGTTTTTTTGTTTTTGTTTTTTTTTTACATCTTCAAACCCTGTTTCATTTGCTCTTTATGTGTGCTGTCCAGTTCAGGGGGAGGTAAATAAAATAAAAAATCTATGCCAAAAC
Organism: Fowleria isostigma; assembly: GCA_029814645.1. Classification (NCBI taxonomy): domain Eukaryota; kingdom Metazoa; phylum Chordata; class Actinopteri; order Kurtiformes; family Apogonidae; genus Fowleria; species Fowleria isostigma. The sequence goes on from JAPTGZ010000008.1 coordinate 34,043,579, forward strand.
ACACAGCTGAGCATGACATTATGTACTTCTGTAAATGGACTAGGAGCTGAAACTGTTTAGGATGCAGAAAAAGATCAGCTAAAAAAAAAAAAAACAACGTCAGTGTAATTGTACCTTACATTCAGACTAATGTCATCATTTTTAGTAGTAATTCTGCTGCGCCTGTCATGTAAATGAGTTCCTGTGGACTGTGATCTACTGCAGGTATCACACTGAATATGAATAATTGCACTGATCAATGTATTTGAGTTGGATAAGTTAATAAGGTGCCTCACTAAAGGAAAAAGGCATTGTAAACTACAGTAAACAATGATACAGGCTCTACTGTTGTAACTCGCTGATTGGAATTGTTTTACAGCACCATGAGGTCCGACTTAACAGCTGGATTGTAGGCATTCTCCAATGGCCACTGCATGTGATATTGATACATCATTAATTTATTGTTTATATCAGTATACCCTCCTTTCCATCCTATTTTCATTAGTCGTTTGACTGTCCATGGGTTTTCGATATAAACTGGGAGATATTTGTTGTTTACCATCACAGTCAATAAAGCTCTTTTCAGATCCGCAGCAGGAACACCACGCCCACTGAGGAGGCACTAATGGGAGGTTTTGTCACCACCTGAAAACAGAGCTGGTGCATAATGGGGCCAACTGTGCCAGTTTAGCTCTGTCAGAAAAAAAAGGCCAGGGTATTTTTAATGAAGTGAGTTGTCACATTTAAAGCTAATTAGAACGGACAGCTATTACAGTAGGGGTCGGTTGCATTTGACAGGATTGTCACAACTGCACAGCTATTAGTATTACTGTTGTCACTCATTGCCTACCAATTCAAGCCAGTCAGCAAATTAAGTTGCTCATAGTAACAATGGAGAATGTACGGTGTAATACAGCTTTAGTAAAATCTTAATTTTCAGAATGTATTAGGCAATAAAATGCTTGACATTAGGTTGTTAGGTTATTATCTAACTTTGACTTCTTGTCAGATCACGCCTGCAGAGATTTAAATTAAAGACTCGGTGATCTGTAACGTGATTGGATTCAACTTAAGGCTAACAGGTCATCTTAACTTTGCTATACTCAATCTATTTATAGTTATAGTACTGTCACCTTTCAGTCACGGTCTAAATTCTGACTGTAGTATTTATCATAAAACATTTTTTGTCACTTGCAGAAATATGGGCAATGATGTAAGCTGTTTTCACTTTATTTAGAGAATTTTAGCCTGGGTTGTATTTTAATATAAAATGCTGCATTATGTCACTTGTTTGGTGCATTGTGATGTGGGAATGACCAGGAGAACAGGACAGAGTAGAGCAAGATATAGAATTGTCATAAGTGTGTGCACATGACTGTATGTAATTCTGTGTTATAATGTGTTTTGTATTGTACAATTTTATGTTATAGGACCAGAGGTGCCGAAAATTCTCATTGATTCCTCAGGTAGAAATATAGATACCAGGGTTTAAAAAGACTTCTGTAGGAGTTGAAATATCAACTCAAGTGTGAAAGTACTGGTTTAAAAACTACTTAAAGTGTAAAAGTAAATGTAAGGGGAAAAAATGCCGTCAGGACAAAAGTTTAAGTAGTGCCACAGGGGTATATAGTGCACTACCGCACCTCCCCAAAAACATTTTACTGAAGATCATAATGACTATAATGTTATATTAAAATGTTAATGTTGCAAAATGTGTGCTGCACTAGGCTACCTGTTTTCGACACATATATGCACATTGAAAATGAACAAATTTTAGTCCAATACAAATGTATTAAAGAACCATATATGTGTACTACTGAGCATTAACATGTGTTTCATGGAGCAGAAGATATGATGACTAGTTGAATATAAGTATTGGAATGGTGCAAAAAGTCAGATGTGATGGATCTCATATAAACCAATAGGGTAGTTTTGCTCAAATCCGGTCCTCATGGCCCGATGACCAGCATGTTTAGATATTTATCAGGCTTCTGCAGAGCTGGCTGATGAGCTGATCATTAATTGAACCAGGTGTGCTGGAAGAGGAAATATAAAACATACAGGACATTGGCCCTCGAGGACCAGAATTGAGGAACACTGCAGTAGGGTGTCGGAATGGTATATGTTTATACTTCTCATCCAGCCACCATCAAAGTCACTCTATCGGATTGCGCGATTTGTTTGGATTTTTTTTTTTTTTAATTTGAATGAAAGCAAACTGAAATGAAATAGGAGTAACAAGGCTATTTTTCCAAATATAAGTAGAAATTACAAATAAATGTGTGGAAATGTAAGGAGTAGAAGTAAAAAGTTGTCTGAAAAATAATTACTCCAGTAAAGTATAGATAAATTCTATTTAAGTAAGGTCACAAAGTATTTGTACTTAATTACTTGACACCTCTGTTTAGGACTTTCTTGAAAAAATGGATGATGCATCTTAAGGGGTTTTCATTCATAAGACTGAACTGAATTATTCATTATTTATCTACTATGTGTTTGTCGTTCTTTCTAGGCATACTGTGGATTTTACCGAAACAATGCCAACAGCCGACACCTGTCTGCCATAGCAACAGGCAACTGGGGTTGTGGTGCTTTTGGCGGAGACACCAGACTCAAAGGTATCACTGGATCAATTATGCACTCCTTAAAGAATATAAGCGTAAAACCGTGCCGTAAAACCACACCCTGGCACGGTGGTGTAGTGGTTAGAGCTCATGCCTCACAGCAAAAAAGGTCCTGGGTTCGATACCATCTGTGTGGAGTTTGCATGTTCTCCTCGTGTCTATGTGGGTTTTCTCCGGTACTCCGGTTGGCGAAATGTTCAGGATGTATCCCGCCTTCACCCATAATTAGCTGGGGTAGGCTACATGCAACCCCCGTGACCCTGGTGAGGATAAAGCGGGTTCGGAAAATGAATGAATGAATAACTAAGTGTATTTGAGTGTGTGTGTACAACAAAGGTGGCCGTTTAATGGTACAGTGGTTATGCTTGAACATTTTAACTTTTGTTTCTCATGTTGTTGGTAATTTGTACCGGCCGTTCATCCAGGACCAACTGGCTTAGAATATCAACCCTCACTGCTGTATCTACTGTACTATAAACTCACAGGTTTCCCCTAGACCTCTCTGGTCAATTAGTAGCCCTCCCAGAGTGTCACTCACCTGTCCCCCTCTTTATTGATCATCTGACACAGGTTTATGCTTTCCATTAATAGGGCGATTGATTACAGGGTAGAGTCACCATAAATTGTGGCAGCTGCAGATCACTGTGGGCTTCTGCTACATTACTCTGCATAGACAGGGGACTCTGTCTTCAATACGGCACATTGTAATTCATACAGTTAAAAGGACTCAGGACAGTTGTAAATTTTTACCCCTTTAAACTGTTTTATCGTCTCTGTCAATTCTAAAAATACACACAAATATATGCAATGCAGCAAATCATCACATACAGTTGTGGTAAAAAATTATTAGACCATAAAAAGTCATCAAAAACAATGGTTATGCAATCAACTACTAACTCCTGTGTGTATAATGTGACTAAAACAGACAGAAAAGAAAACATGGAAGGTCTAAAAGCACTGTTTTTGTCAGAACAATGCCATAGCTATTGATCTAAGAACTTATTTGATTTTGGTTATAATCTAGAAAACCCATAGAAAATGGATAGATGTCAGCTCTTAAATTAAACTCTTATGAGCTATTTTTGTAGTTTTCATTATATTTCATTATATTTGTCCAAACAAATGTACCTTTAGTTGTACCAAACATTAAAATGAACAAGAAATTGAAGAAAACATAGGGTGGTCTAATGTTTTTTTTCTGCAACTGTAGTTACATACAACATGAACATGAAGATGTCTCAATTAAAAAGAAGGAAAGAAAAGGCACACAAAAAATTATCAGGTTTACAAAAAAGGTTCCTAAATTAAGGTATTCAGCAGATCCAGTGGTTTAATTTACATTGGTGACTTCCTTTTTCATCCATTTCTTAGTTCCAAACTTTTTACTTGCCACCAATCATCTTTTTCCTCTGTACAAGTTCCTTTACAGGGTCTTAAAAAGTCTTAAAAGTCTTGAATTTACAGATCTGCATTTAGTAGTATTACAAAGGTATTAAGTTTGATATGGTAGGTCTTAATTTATTTTGCCCTAAACTTATTTGCTGTGTTGTGTTTAAATGTGCCTTTTAAAAGTCCAAGCTGCAAAGTAATGTTAGTCTACTCAGTTCCACCTGTTCCAACCTAACAATTTATATTGAAATTAGGAACCAGTAATCACTAATTTTGCAGCCCCCGGTGAGAAATGACTTGGAACAATGGGAATCAAGGTGTTGGAGTAAATAAATACATTTTCCTAAATTCTAGGAGTCACACATTTTTACCAGTGTAGCCGTGAAATGGACATTTAACTATGGGCTGAAGTATGTGCCGCCAGAAACTGAATTTGAATCACATAATTTCAATTTGTATTGTTTCATTTGAATCAGTGCATTGAAAAACAATCTGAATGGTATCATTTGAAACTGAATATATTAATTTGGAACTGAAGTCCAATTAACTTGAAATTGAATGCAAGATTATGAAATTGAATTCAGTTTTGCTGAAATTATATTTGATCCTCACTGAAAATTCAACTCTATATATTTTCACAGTCAGTTTTCACAATTCAAATTCAATTCTCAAAATTCAATTTCAATTTTCTTGTGACAGACATCCGGATAGTTAGGGAAGAGCAATCAAGCACAGATACACAGGATTCGTCTTCGGCTAATCAGCACCTACATTTTTGAGCACGTAACTTGGTCATTTGCCACCCACCTTGAAACAGAGGAGAAGTGCTTGACCATGAATTGGCTGAAGAGGAGTCCTGTGAATCTGTGCTCGATTGCTCTTCCTTAACTACTCAGATGTCTGTCACAAGTAAATTGAAATTGAATTTTGAGAACTGAATTTGAATTTTGAGTACAGAATATGAAAATATATGTAGTTGAATTTTTATTGAGGATCAAATATAGTTTCAGAGAATCACATTTCATAATCTTACATTCAATTTCAAGTTTATTGAACTTCAGTTCCAAATTAATGAATTCAATTTCATATTATACCAGATTCAGTTTCTCAGTGCAGTGATTCAAATTAAACAGTATAAATTCAAATGATGTTTCAAATTCAGTTTCTAGTGGCGCATGTTTCTTAAATTTAACTTGTAGAAACCTGTAGGAACCCTGCTTCAGATGATACCAGATACAACAATTTAAAACCTCAAGTAATTTTGGTTAAAAAGATGAAGGAGGATGGTATGAATGTGCAACCAAAATAATCACAGCTGAGCAAATGTATGAAAATGGTTTAATTGCCCTTCGAATCAGTTTATCTGGAGCCTGTGCTGTACTCAAACCCACAAATCCCTTTAGAGTCTTGCATTGTGGAGGCAAATCACTGTCTTTGTGTACTGTTTCATTGTGAACTGAACGTGTTAATTTTCTGTTGCGCCGCTCTATGAATGTATCCGCTGGACTTGGCAAAATCCCCAAGGATAACATTAGCTTCCGGGGGTCCCGCCCATTAGCCCTGATATTAGCATAGCTGGTATTTTTAGAAAGCAATAACTGTATTTTACATTACAGTCCCAGAGCTGACTGGAGACATTGTAGTTACACAAGCCCAAGCCGTTACGTCGTAGTAAAGATTACGGGCCTTTTGCAAATGATGGTTTGTTTTGTGCATTCATTAATCTGGAGTCAATATCCATTGTGTTAAATATTTAAAAACCTTAAGACCTAATTTGCAACAGCTAAAAAGATGGAGTAGTGTTGATGAGGCAATGTTACCAGTGGAGGATTATTTACTCCTCTGATACAAATTGCTGCTGTCACTTGTGTTCTTTTCTGCCAGAAGCTGCACCTTATATGGGTTACTGACCAATTACCAGTTTCCTCTGCCTATTTTCAGCCGTTGATTATGTGCTTATGTTTCCTTTTTTTCCCTTAAACCTGACAGATTACAATATTAAGGGTCATATTGTAACCTCCGTATCCCTGTATCTGTCTTCTGTCTTTTTCAGCTCTTATTCAGTTGATGGCTGCAGCCGAGGCGGGGCGAGACGTGGCATACTTTACATTCGGAGACGCTCAGCTCATGAGAGACGTTCACCAAATGCACAGTTTCCTCACAGAAAGACAGGTCACAGTGGGTAAGAAATACACTTGCACTCCTTTTTTTTTTGGTCACATGACAGGGATCACAGTAAAGTCACCCCACAGTGTCCGTTATGTTTTTTATTGCGGATTACACAGCGAACCAGAATGGCGATGACTTCAGCCCGTGTAATTCTTGGGAGGGGCGGGGACATCCAGGTCGTCCTCATTGGTGTCATTACAGCGACAGTCGGCATAAATAACAGAACAGTCCATCTGTATGTTAAGTTATTCCACTTTATGGGCCATCTTGGTCCCTCATCCCATCCATTCAGCCTCAGCCGTAGAGTGGATTACCGCCTGAGCTGACCCCAGCCTCTTCCCTCCCCCTCTTTTCATTTTTCTTGCGCTGACATTTATTGAAGCCTTTCAGAGAAATTCCCCTCCAGCCATCCATTTCCTAAAGTGGAGCTACAGAGAAGAAGCTCACGACTCATGTGTGCGTGTGTTTGATTTATAAATGAGCACAAAAACACTTTCATTTTTCTTTTTTTCAGCTGCAGTTTTTTGATCTGTCGTGTCTGTCCTTTCACTCTTAACCCGTTTGTCCTTTTTTGTCTCTTAAATCCTGTTTTGTCTCCTTCCACATGTCCTCCATCTCTTGACCCCTGCTCAATGTTCTCCTGTATCTGTCATCCTGTCTTTGTCCCCGTCTCCACCTCTCTTTCCACTGCCATCTCTCTGTCCCTCTTAGGGAAGCTGTACAACCTTTTGAACCAGTATTCCAGTTTGGTGTGTAAGAACTGCCGCACAACTCGACCCGACACCAGTCTCTACAGTTTTATCTACGAGAAGGTCTCCTCCCACGTGACTGCTGATGTCTTGGACGCCACCGAGGATTCTGGGATGTCCCCCATTACATCGGACTCTCATTAATGCAGGGAAAGCTGCATCCTCGTCCCCCTGTTTCCCCCCTTTTCTGTCTCTGTGCAAAAGAGACTCCAGGTTCAGAAAAAAACCTCAGTGTTGTGCTTACAATCGCTCTTTTCTCTTACACACACTCCCTTTAAGTTTGTGAACACACAAACTACCAAAACACGATTTTGCCTTTCTCACCGGTGGTGTTATACTGTAGGAGCCTTGTAGTGAGCCACCAAAAGTGGTGAAATATTTCAAAGAGTTATAGCAATAGTAAATCCTGGTTGCTGTTAGGCTTTTCTTTAGTCTAAATGTGATGTGGAAGATTAGTTTTTACATACTAATGGTTAATGAAACCCAGTTATGGCCAAATATTCATCATATGCATGGTTGTGGACTCCTTTCACTATTGATGCTCCGGGACTGGGTCGTGGATCTTTGCGGGTTATCCTGTCATGTGTTGTGTTTGCTCCGTTTTTTGGATGAGTTGTTGTCTCTATTTACCATGCCCAGGCACCGATGAGGATCCTGAATGCAGACAGATGAGATGCCATACTGTAGTCTATGCATGGGTAACATTTATTTCTCAAATATTCTTCAGATATATGCTGCTCTTTTATATCCTCTGGGATGTCTACATTTAAATACACATATTATCTTTATTGCTTATTTTATTATCAGTCAAAACAATAAAATGGCCAATGGTATGAGAACTATATAAAAAAAGAAAAACCTATCTATGAGCAAGTTAATTGTACACGGTCAGTCTGAACAAGGTACTCATCATCAAGTAATTCCTTAAATTTAACATTTCAGTATTAAGCACAGTAATGCTGTTGTACATAAAATACCGGGGAGCAGATTTAGAGAGAATTGCACGTAAAATATTATTTTTGTTAATGTTTTTACTCAGCATTTGCTTTGGGGATGTGGTATTATTATTATTATTATTATTTACTGTATGGTTTGATTGGCAGTTTGGGCACTATTTAATGGGTTCATATAGACTAAAGGTTGTACTGTAAATGTATTGCATAGCACTGTACTTTTAGGTTGTACTCTTTTTATTATAATTTCTTAATTAAAATATATCCTGCTAAAATTGGATGTCATTGCTCCAAGTTAATACATTGCACTTTATAGTGTATGTTTATACAGTCGCTGAAAAAATATTAGACTGTCAAAAGTAATCAAAAACAGTGGTTATGCTAACTCCTGTGTGTATAATGTGAATAAAACAGAAAAATAAACATGGAATGTCTAAAAGCACTGTTTTTGTCAGTACAATGCCATAGCTATTGATGGAAGAACTGATGTGATTTTGGTTAAGGTCAAGAAGACCATGTAAAATGGATAGATATCAGCTCTTAAATTAAACTCTTATGAGCTATTTTTGTTATTATTATTAATTTGTCCAAATAAATGTACCTTTATTTGTACCAGGCATGAAAGTGAACAAGAAACTGAAGAAAACATCGGGTGGTCTAATATTTTTTTTCCGCGACTGTATGCACACTAACATGCTACTGTTAATCCATCATAAGACTACTCTGGTTTTACAGGTGATGTAGAAATGGCATATTCTACTTGCTTATCCTAAATTATATCTTTTCTTGGATGGAACATTTTCCATCTCAGACATGTCAGATACGCTGATAATATTCCAGTTTATGAGGATTCTTTGGACGTGTATATAGCTCATTCATATGCATCTCATTTGCAGGTATTAACAGAGGTGCTTGTTAGCTGTCAGCCTCTTTCTGGTCAGAAGGAGAAACACATGGACTGTTAAACCTTATGAAAGAGAACATTAACTTTTTTTTTTAATAGTTGAAAATACTGAAAAGTTAATGTTTCCCAGAAGCAGTTTGAAGAAGTCTAAGAGAGCCCTAAAACTCTATTTCTAATCAGCGTATGCACTGCTACATGTGAAGAGGAATTAGGGTGGTATATTCATTAGTCATATAGACTGGAGTTTTAATCATACTGCGATGTTAAGGATCTCCTTTTGGTACGAAAACCAAAATACTTTGTTCATATAAATCACAAGTCACTGTCAAAGTATGTACAAACCAGAGCTGTTTAACACAAAAATACCTCCTGTTGTTTGTTACCGTCACCATATTTTTTGTCATTTAATTTCCTGAAATCATACATGATTTAATCATTTCAAAAGTGATTGATTTTTTGTGATAGCGGCTCATGTACCTAGGGCTTTCAGACAAATTCAATTCTGTCTCCAAACATGATTTATTAGATGAATTAAGGTTCCTAAATAACCTCATGACGTGGACTTCCATAAATGGTGTGTAGGCTTGGCTAGGTTAAATGGATTACACATTATCTGCTTCTCCTGCTCTTTGCACTGAGCTGGCATTGCCCAAATGAGCCGTGGACTGTGTACAAAGTAAATCCAGTTTGGCAGACCTAACTGTTGATGGATGCCCCGAGCCTGGGTCACCTGGACATGATCATCGATACTACTGTTAACAAGATGCATTTGGGCACTGAACATTAAAATTCCTGCAAATAAGTAAATAATAATGATGTAGCACTTTCTCCATATTTCAAAAGCATTTGAAATGTCACCAGAAATACCGTGCGAGAGGTTAGAAAGTAGTTTAATCTTTTTTTTTTAAGATAAGTTTTGTAATTCCACACAGCTGTTTCAGTTATGTGTAGTGATGTAATTATTCTAAACAGGATGTAATTTAACACCCAGCCTATAATGTTACCCAGCGGCACAGGGCTTTTCATCAATGAACACTATTAATAAAGCACCAGAAAGCAACTGGTTTTCACTCCATCTTTGTCAGGCAGCAAAGTCACCACAACAAAATGGCATTTCAGTTCATAATTGCCTGACCCTGTGTTCTCCAGGTCAGCTGGAGAGCAGCAGCAAACACAGATGCAAGTAATGAAAAAAGGGGGCTCGGTTGAGGAGAACAGAGCTGCATTTAGTTTATTTTGAGATGATGCACTCTATGTACAATTCTAATTATATATATACATGTACAGTATTCAATACTGTTCATATACATCTCATTATGTGTACACAAATATATCAGGAGAGTTTGCTGCATACATAGAAGTTTACATGAGCAAGTATTCATAGAGAAATATAGAGAAATTATGTATATGAGACATTGGTTGTAAACGTGTACACAATATACGTAATACATAAATATATACAGTAATTCATTATGGCTATATAACCCTAGTAGCCTGAAAAGAAGTGGGAAATAAAGCTTATTTACCCCCACTCACAGTTTCACCACTTAAACTTGTATGTCTGCAATTAAGTCAAGGGAATTGGCTGTAAACATGCAATTGTACACCAAAACTAACTTTAACACAATGTACTGGACACAAATGTACCCAATCAAGAGAAATTAATACTACTAAAACACAACAGATTATAGTCACCAAAACAGTTTTATAAAAAAAAAAAAGATGTAAATATGTCTAATGACTAATGTCAACAAAATAAAAGATAAATGTTGGCAAAGAGGTATCACACAGAAAATTAAGAAAGTAAGAAGGAAGTAAAAAAGAAAAATACACCACAGGGCCTTCATAGTCCTTCATCGCTATATAGCTTTAACACCATTTCTTTATATCTTAATTTAAATTGCTGTATGTTGTTGGAGCTTTAATGGAACCCCCAAACCCTTCCACAGCTGGACCCCCCACAGACACACTAAAGCTTTCCCTGGTGGTTCTCACTGCCCTGACCACAAACTTAGTGCAGAAACAACTTAGAAAAATAGTGGGACTTTAATAGTAATGATGGGGAAAACGTTCACTTTCATTTTTTTGAGCGTCTTAAGTATGTTGAAGCATGTGAAAGTAGACACTCTGGGGGGCTATTAAAAGCTTTGTGAAGACACATTATGATGCTGTGATTGATGCGATGCTCCAATAAGCACAACAGTGGTGGTGTTCTAGTAGAGCTCCTCTGCAACCCATGGCCGCTCCATTCCCCCCCCCTATCCAGTGGTTTGTTGTGATTGATAACACTACTTCTCTCCGTGCCAGCAAGTATGAATGATGAAAATCTAAATGAGAAAGAGAGTGGGGATGGTGGGGAGGGTGCACCAATTATCTTATTGTTTAACCCACTCTAGGTAGAAGCCCATCAATCTGAAACCACTTGCTCAAATGATTCATGTTCAGCCCTTATAAAAGTTTAATTGGCTTATATAATTAACACTGGCGCGGGGAAAGACATACAGTATATATGATGTAAAAGAAAAGAAAAAATAAAAGACCTGTCTGGCTGGACCTCATTGCTTTACACTAACAGGATTATAATAAGATGTATGAGTTTGCACTAGGGGGCTGTGATAGTCATAAAGAAATGAAAAGTTGATGGTGTGATGTCCGCCTGTTGTGTGTGTTCTGGAGATGCTGTGTTTACTTGTTACCTAGGTTCCCGCCACTCGTGCACCTGACCTCGGTCTGGCAGCACCACCTGACACGCGCAGGGGGCGTGTCCTTCCGCGGCTTCACTCGGATCCGTGTCAGCTTCACTGATACCTGTCCTATTTGGCACCCGTCAGCGATGGCCCTAAAGTAAAAGAGAGGTGCATGCAAATCAAGGTAAATGCAACTTAGACAACGAATTACACACATTTCAACCATTGTAGTTCTTTTTTTTTTTTCTGTTGTAACGACACTGACGAGGGGAGATTATGAGGATTTGCGGTGACGTTTAGGGATTAGAGATCCAAGGGGACGGGAACATATCCACTATCAGATGCTAGAGGAAATGTTTGGAGGATGATGTAGTTTCAAGGAGAAGGGAAAAGTGTCCGATAGGAAAAGCTGAGGGGGACTGTAGATGTGGAGTGGCAGCAGGACCGCAGTCTGGAGTTGGGACGTGGGTCCAGGCTGTTTGCATCTGGGTAGCCGATGCGCACCAGGACGCGCAGGCCGTCCCACTCCTGCAGGGGTTTACTGTGGAAACGATGCTGCTTTGATCACTGGCATCAAAAGTAACGCTAATAAATGCATTCATGACTCCTTGCGCTATTCTAATTCTTGCGCATCGTATCGCCACTGTCCTACACTAATAAACCACTATGAGACGTTCAGGTGCAGCGCAGAAAACGCGTACGTTCCATTTATTACATGATGCAAATCAGAGTTAAAGTGTTGACAAACCGTCCAGTAACGTGTCACTGGTGTAACTGTGTCTCTTTCCTGACAGCCATGAGTAAATTCCGGGTGATAGTGGGTGTCCTGAGGGGAGGGGGCGCCCACTGGCTCAGACGCAGTGGGGAGAGTCCGGCCAGGCGGTGGGCTGAGCCCCGGAGAGGATGCACCTCTGAGGCGGCTCCAGTCCCCTCAGCGGTCACCAGCAGCTCCAGCTATGTGGAGGAGATGTACTTTGCCTGGTTAGAGGATCAGAAAAACGTACATGAGGTAATGGAGATGACTGGAACTCAGCTCCCCTGCATTCTGAGGCTATGGTTGGACTCAAGGCCCCACTGTTCTCCACTGAAGTATCCAACCCCCACCCCTTCAGGATAATCAGAAACAAGCCATACAAATGGGTTAATATATGTATTTCTCAACAATAATACTATAAGGAATTGGCAGTAGATATGAGTTTCCAAAATACTCTTAAAAATATTTGAAAAAAGTGCAATATGCTGACATTTTTAAATTTATTTATTTATTTTGACAAATTTAGTTTAGTTTGTTAGTTTATTATTCCGTAGGGGAATTTGACCTCACAGATCTTGCACATCTTCATCATATCCACTTTGCATATAGCATGTTAAAACAGATAAACACACATCAGATAAACATTTAAAAAAAAAAAAAAGGATAAACATATAGACATGCATATTACAGACACATGGAGGACAGAAGGTTCAGACACATATCATAGAGACATAGGGAGGAACAAGAGGGACACATGATATGGGGGGACATATAAACATGAGCAGACATTTCTTTCACTGGGGAAGCATGTAAAGTGTATTATGTATCTGCCAAATTTAGGTACACATATGATTTCATAAGAAAATAACAGTAAATGTAATAATACTATTATTACTTTATCGGGTGCTTACATTCAATTTAGTCAGCCTTGAGTACCCCTAAATTAACTCAGCATTTTGGGCTTTTTCCTTCATGGCTTGTCTTCACTGTAATTTGATGAATAAAAGTGTATCAACATGTTTATACATCTCTGTACAAGCAGCCAGTGTCACTGTGGTTCATGTTTATGTTTGCCTCTTCTGGATTCCTCTCTGTGCCGGGTTTCAGTCTTGGGATGCATACTTCCGTAACATTCAGGCCTCCAGTCTGTCTGGCGAGGCGGGTGAGCGACGCCCTTCCACTCTGCTCCAGGGCCGAGTGATGTCCCACTCATCAGACGTGGCACAGAAAGTGGTGGAGGACCACCTGGCTGTGCACACTCTCATTAGAGCCTACCAGGTACTCCAGACTCATCCAGCCCAGCTGTGGCCATCACACATCTACACACACACACATCTACACACACACATACACACACACACACACACACACTGCCTTGTAGTGTAATATTGATTTACGATATTTACAAATTTAAAGATTGATTACATACCTCATGGGCATGTATTTATATCCTAATTCAGTATCTGTTACAGAATTAAGATGTCATCTTCCTTCAGCCACAGCTGGCTGACTATTTGTATCTCTGATGAATCTATGAAAAATGCATCACAAACACAAAAATCCACTTGGCTTGCCAAAACAGATGCAACTGGCAATGAGAGCTGTTTATACTGTGTGTCCTTGTATTAAAAGGAATATACAATTTGTTTGTCACTGCACGAGGTTATGCAAATTGCAAGATTAACTCTAACCTACTTAGCCTAGTTGCTTATTGAAAATGGAAATATCAAAGAGACTACCTAAATAAAACAGGTGGTAACATTTCCCCTTGCCCTCAAATTAATTCAAGCAACTATCCAAGGGATTTATTAAAATCTGTCTTTTGGCAAAAGCCTCACTTTTATTCCCAGCTTGTTGCAATCCTGGTGGGATTGTGTGTGCATCTATGTGTAGACAGACATAAAAGCATTCCCAGGGGGCTCTTTTTCTGAGAAAGGTTGACCTGTTCCTGAGAGTTTGTTTATGTTCTTCTCCAGCTGTTTAAACTCAGTCAGCATCAGAAAAGCTTTTTGTGGAGAAGCCTGTTGGTTTCTCCCACCTCGTAACTCTTTCATTTAACCTTAGTCCCACCATCCATAATTTTCCACGTCTCTGCCTGTCATGTTGTGTAGATTCGAGGTCACCATGTTGCCCAGTTAGACCCTCTGGGGATCCTGGAGGCAGACCTGGACTCCTTTGTCCCCTCTGACCTGATCACCACTATTGACAAATTGGGTAAGCAGGCACCAATAATACCATTATCTACAGTAGTTTGTATTTTTTCTGGATCCATGAAACCCATTTAAAGTCGTCTGCATAATTTCAATATTTGCTGTTGTTCTTGGAAAAGTGACTTGAGAAACAAAGTTGTCATCGAACTACAGGTCTAAATATAGATTTCTAGGCTTGTGCAGGACTAAAGGCATATGGAATTAACCCAGAGGCACTATATATGCTGATTAGATTCCCACTATAGAAGTCCTTCCTTCTAATTAACTCAGGATACTTGCACTTCTTACGAATTTCAGTCATAAGCATATTCTTCTTCTTGGCAAGCTAACTTCAAAAGCATTTTCATGAACAATATCTTATAATAAATACATTTCCCTTTGTTCCAGCTGCATTTCTGTGTGTCTTGGGTACATATGTACAACTTTGTGTAGACATTGATTGATTGATTAGTTTATTTCAAGCTTGTGTATTCAGTTTACAATACTGATTCTATACATTTCATTATGTGTACATATATACTTAGTGTCAGAAAGTCTATCTGATCAGCAAGACTAACTGTGTATTAGCCTGTCATCAGTTCATCATTACCTGTCCTAGTTTACCATTATCTGCCTTAGTATATCAGTATCAGCCCCTCCTATGGCCTTACTGTCAGTGATCACTGTCTTGTCTCACTATTTGCCTCTCCAGTGACACTGCTAACTATCCATATAACTACCTGCATCTATCTATCTGTATTGGTAGCTCTAGTAGCTTCCGGACCCAGGCTGTCCCATGATGCCGGGCGGCCCAATTGTAAACACACCGAGCTGTCTCTAGGCGACGGCGTAACTCAGCGATATATACGTAAACAAACAAACAAACCTAAATATTCAGTACAGACAAGACCATCAGATGAGATGGATGCAACCGGCAAGACCTCCTGCTTACTTTCAGTCCCGCATTAACCAACATCTGGATAAGAACCCAGGATCGCCTGGAACCTAATGACCCACTCTTGAATCCAACTCAGGCTGTACTGCCTTCTTCTGTTAACCCTCTTCAAATAAACCTTCCATAATCAACTCTCTGACCAGAGTGACATCTTCAGTTACCCCTACCTGACCTGAACTAGCATTTCAGAGTGCCCACACTTTTTTTCACTTAGAGAATTTGTTGTAAACACAATATAAATAGAGAAATTTACATAAACAAATATGCATACAGAAATATACATAGAGAATTGGTTGTAAACACTCATTAGTACACCAAGCTCTCACACAACATACAAAACACAAATGTATCTAATAAATGTAAATGGTCGGTACTTATATAGCGCTTTTCTGCACATTAATGGTGCATAAAGCGCTTTACAATACAAGCCTCACATTCACCCATTCACACACACACTCATACACCAGTGGGCGGCTGCTGCCAT
>JAPTGZ010000008.1:34059514-34072541 GCA_029814645.1 Fowleria isostigma
TCACATTCACCCATTCATGCACACACTCATACACCAGTGGGCGGCTGCTGCCATGCAAGGTGCTACCAGGCCTCACTTGCCCAAGGACACTTTGACATATGGACAGTTGGAGGCGGGAATCGAACCGCCGACCTTTTGATCATTGGACAACCTGCTCTACCAACTGCGCCACAGCCACCCATGGTAATAAAAAAACTAATAAAAATAAAAAAAATTTAAAAAAAATTCAAAAAAGTAACTAATAAAGAGAAAAATACTAATAAAACACAATGGATTATAGGCACCAAGATGAAATAATATACCGGTACATATTACGTGTATACAATAGACATAAATATATACAGTAATTCACTGTTAATATACAACCTTAGTACATTTACATTTACATTTATGCATTTGGCAGGCTTTTTTCCAAAGCGACTTACGAGGGGAAGGTCAACAGCTAATAGCCCAAAAGGGAGTGAGAAGAAATAAAACCCATTTACTCCCACCCCCAAACATGTGTTATATAGACATCAATGGATCCAGTTTTGCATAACTCAAGTATATTTTGATATGCTCAGTCCTATCATAGTTCTCCAGTGCATTTGCAGCGGTTGGTCAGCCAAAAGCTATCATTAATCTCAGGCCTAGCTCCTGTCATTGTCCATTTAATTTAGCAGACCAAAGATCGGAGGATGAGCAACAGCCTCGGAAAAGGATCGAAGTCTATCGTAATAGCTTGTAAAAAGTAGAGAGAGAGTGAGGCATAGATGGAGAGAGACATTGTTTCTGCCCTCTGCCTTTATCAGTGATCAGTGTGTGTCAGGGCATAGCATTGCATAATGTATTGTCACCAGGCCTATATCTCGCTAATGAAAGCTAATGACAGCCTTGGCGGCCCCTTATTTGGTCAGCTGATGGTGCACCAGTCTATTCTTGGCCTCTTGTATCTTTGTTCCGTTCCTAATATGATTTGCACCTGTCTCCTCTTATGCTGCCTGCAACATTGAGCTTAAGCAGCCCTCTCAGGTGCGCTTTGTTAGCACAGGAACTTATGATTGGTACTGCACAAAATCTCGAATGGTCTTGCAGTCCTTTTCAAATACACCATAGTTTAAGATTCTTTTTAGTTTGGTTTTAGTTTTAGCGCTAATGTTATCGGTAATTAAATGTTTCAATTTATATTGTCTATTATATATCAGAGTTCATTTTAATTTTTGTTAGTTTTGAACAACACCCTTACCCAGACACCCAACAGTGCAACTGGTTGTCATCACGTATACAGTTCTCAGCATAAATGAGTACATCCCCCCTTTGAAAAGTAAGATTTTAATCAATATCTCAATGAACATAAGCACAGTTTCAAAAAATTTGGACAGAACTGAGTTTTATAGAACATTTTATTAAGTGAGAACATATGTTGTATAGTGTCCCATAGAAAATGGTGATTCTCAAAGAAAACTAAAGGTTTTGTGACAAATTTGTCAGGATACTTATTTATGCTGAGTACTGTATGTTCAGCATGCATATAGCCTGTGTCACAAAAATTTAAAGGGGAGGGATTAGTCTTATGGATCAGTTGCTTCTACCGATCCTCGATCCAGGTACAATGTTAATATCAGGGTTGATACTCAATCCTAATATTGGATTGGATTGCAACCTTATTACTGTATTTACAAAAGTTCAATTTTTTGCAAAGCCATTTTATTTTTGTACACCATCAGCCACTAATGTTGAGCAAAACAGAACACAGCTAGATTTACTCATGTATTCCATTTTAGTTTTTGTATTGTGCCATTGCTTATTGTAGTTTTTATCCAGTTTCTATGTTTTTGAGCTTTAGTTTTAGTCCTAGGCTACATTCAGACTGCAGGCAAATGTGGCACAAATCCAATTTTTTCTAATCAATCCACTTTCATATGTGGTCCCAAATCTGATACATATCCAATATTTTGCAATGCAACTTTATTCTGAATGGCCAGGTCACATTTATCTGACCTTTACATAATTGAAATGCACAAACATCACAATTCTGCATCCCAGGCTGTGTTACTTCAATAAACACAATGCGCATCTGCTTGGTCACATATTACATCAGGACCTCTTTTGCGCATGTGGGTCACCTCAGGGTCGCATTCAGTTCATACTCAAAACTGGTAGAAGTCACATTTAATGTGTAATATGAACAAGCACACAAAACCATTGTATTTCGCAAAAAAATCTGAATTGTGTATTAAGACCTGCTGTCTGAACATAGTCATAGCGTCATGATGGAGGAATGAATGGATGCACACTTGCAGTACTGAAGGGAGTGATGGGTTTTAGAAAATTGAGACATAACATGAGAACTAAAACACAAAACCTGAGGGTTGAAACAAGAGTTTGTAGGGAGACGGGGTCAGGGTGGTGAGGCCAGGAGAGTCTGATATGGCAAGGGTGAGTCTATGGAGGTCTGTGACACAATGATCTGGCACCGCACTGGAGCAGAGGAGCCCCTTATATGGGCCCCTGAGGGAGATGTGTTCCAGGTGTGGTGCAAGCAGGTGAGGATGATGAGTCTGAGGGAGGGGTCAGCGGCAACACAAGAGTGCACTATGACACATAGTTTTTACGAACCCTTTTATTTATTTATTCATCTTCTGAATCCGCTTTATCCTCACTAGGGTCATGAGGGTCGCTGGAGCCTATCCCAGCTACTTATGGATGAAGGCGGGGGTTGCCAGTTCATTACAGGGCTCACATATAGAGACAAACAACCAATCACTATCACATTCACACCTATGGGCAATTTAGATTAACCAGTTAACCTATCAGTGCATGTTTTTGGATGGTGGGAGGAACACAAACACGGGGAGAACATAAAAATTAAAGGTCCCTGGTCAGAATCAAACCCAGGACCTTTTTGGTGTGAGGTGATAGTGCGATCCATTGCACCACTATGTCAACCCCTGAATCATTTCATAATTGTAAAAATTGCTGTAATAAAACTTGAATGAAATAGTGTGGGAATGGTAGGCTCTTTTATTGTACTCTCAAAAATACAAGAATAAATGGAAGAATTCAACGTCACCGTAGTATATTTATTTTAACCTTGGATAAGTACAGTTGTTTGTAATATGAATGTTGTGCTCTGTGCTCTTGGCTTTTATTTTTTAGGATTTTACTGCTTCCATTTTGGTTCAGCAAATCTGATTAGAAAACATTAATGAAATCCTCATATGGTATTACTGCAGGTTTTTATGGTCTTGATGAATCAGACTTGGATAGGAGCTTCCAGCTGCCGTCCACCACCTTCATCGGAGGAGAGGCGACAACTCTAACTCTGAGAGAGATCATATGTAGACTAGAGGTATGTCTTAAGTCTGTATTCCCTAGGTGCAGTATAGTATTTAACATTAAGAGACACATGTAATGCCTGTAAAGTAATAGTTTAATATTTTTTAATCTCTTCTTTTTTAGGCATCATATTGTGGGCACGTTGGTGTTGAATTCATGTTCATTAATAACGTGGATCAGTGTCAGTGGATTCGTCAGAAATTTGAAACTCCAGGAGTGATGCGTTTCACCAACTCTGAGAAGAGGACCTTGCTTGCACGCCTCATCAGATCCACACGGTCAGCAGTGATTATACATATACCACCACATAGTCGTAAATAAACGTCCACTGAATCACACTTTGGTGACAGCACAATGCCTCTCTTTAAATTATAACTCACATCCAGGACTCATATGATAAACTAACTTGTACCCACATATATTTGAAAAGATAAACATCCTATTCTTCACTTGACTTCCTTTTCATTGCTGTTAAATGACCTCAGTATTCATCTGATTTTGTTGGTTTCTTCTTAGTGTTTTTTTCTATACTAATACAATACAGTGTGATCTGTGACATATACATTTAGTTGTAAAAATTGTAAGACTATATAGTATGCCTTTATAATTCATATTCAGGTCTTGTAGCACAGTGGTAGAGCATCCTAAACTTTCATAATATACTGTAGCTTCAATGATTTCACTGGATAAAAAAAATTCCCTACAACTTGATGAAAAAAGCATCTAATTATGACTAAATCAGGTATGCTGATTCCAAATCTGAAATAAGAATTCCTTCAGCACAGGAATTGAGTTACATCAACATGTAGAAAATGCTACTTTTCCAATAATGTGCCAATCCGTTTCATTGTGTTCTCACAGTCTGGAAATAATATGTGTTAAATTCATCAAATTTACTCATACCACATAGCAGAAGACAAGAACTTGGTTATAAATTGTTAAAGACTCTTGCAGATTCTTGCTCATTCACTTGCACTGCTCTTGCAAACATGTAGGTTGTTTGTGACAGATTTCCACTGTAGGAAACGGCATTAGTTGCCATCATGTTGCATACTTGAAACTCTTTTCACTTTTGTACATAGACACTTGTTTAGACAAGATATTCTTTTATTAGTCTCACGAGGGGAAATTCCAAATTTACAGCAGCTAGAGTGGAGTACAACAAAGTTTATGGGTGTATATTTGCACCAGAAAATGTCAAGATGCAGCTAACACGGCTTCTCCTCTTCAAATGATTCATCAGGTATCTGCCAACACTCAGAGAGGCTTCTGCAGGTGTATAATGCTTCAATGTTAGTTATATTTAAAGGGATAATTGCTTTACTGACCGAGTCACCAAAGTCTGAGGGTTGAGATAGACCAATTTGCTCTTTAAACCCTAAGCTTAAAATGGTCTGCTTGGACTTTTTTCCCTTATTTTGACTATTAAAGGTTAGAAAATATGCTGCAATTGAGTCTATTTGCACATTTTTCCAAAGCATTTCTTTCCTCAGATCTTTCAAAATAAATCAATCGCTTACAAAAATATTGTAAATTAACTCAATTACTTAAAAAGATGAACCTGCTATGTACAAAGTTGGAACCACAACATCTTGGTATGTTTACATGAAAGTTATACCTAACAATATAAGACCTAGTACTGTAAACGCTAATATTGTAGCACTAACTTTGTCATGCTAACGACTTAATGGCTAACAGCTGCTAACGGTGTAACATCCAGTTAGAACCGACCATCCTCCAAGCTGGTCTACTTTAGCATCAACTATTTCCTGTTGGAGAAGAGAGCTGTGGTTTAAAGAAGAGTAATTCACAGTAGAATAATTAGTGGAAGGAAATTAAAACTCCTCAATCAAATGGCTGAAATGTATAAATCTAAACTTTCTTCATATCTAGTTTTGAGGACTTTCTAGCCAGGAAATGGTCATCTGAGAAACGTTTTGGTCTGGAAGGCTGTGAAGTACTTATCCCTGCTCTTAAAACCATTATTGACAAGTCAAGTGCAGCAGGCATCGAGAGCATCATCATGGGGATGCCTCATCGGTACGGTGCATCACGCCTATTCTTGTCTATTCCCTACATTGATTGCAATATTTTTGTTCACATTTGACATGAACCGTCTAATGTTATCTTTCAGAGGTCGACTGAATGTCTTGGCCAATGTGATTCGTAAGGACCTGGATCAAATCTTTTGCCAGTTTGATCCCAAATTAGAAGCAGCAGATGAGGTGAGGAAACTGCTGGTCACCCTATGGGGTAAATGTGTGGTAAATATTCAGAGGCAGCTGTTGTATTACTTCTTTTCATGGTCAGGCACTATCATGCCTTACTGAATTGTTGCATTAATATGCTCTCACGCGGACATTGAGCTCAGCTGATCAGGGTCTGCTGCTTGTCCCCCATACCAGGCTCAAAACCCAACGGTACAGAGCCTTTTTAGTAGTGGCTGTCAGATGGTGGAATGCCTCTCCACCTGATCTACGAGCAGCAGCCTCAGTGGATATTCTTAAGTGGCAAGACACACCTTAATTCTATTGCTTTTATGGGTCCTCCTTG
Organism: Fowleria isostigma; assembly: GCA_029814645.1. Classification (NCBI taxonomy): domain Eukaryota; kingdom Metazoa; phylum Chordata; class Actinopteri; order Kurtiformes; family Apogonidae; genus Fowleria; species Fowleria isostigma. The sequence goes on from JAPTGZ010000008.1 coordinate 34,065,386, forward strand.
ATTTTTTTTTTCAGGTATTTCAGAATTTCATATTTTTGCACTTTGTATTCTTTTTGTGTGGTGCTGCCTTGTATCTTTTTATTCTATGTAGCACTTTGTGATAAGTACTATTAGGGCTGCACAATATATTGAAAAAATATTAATTTCGCAATAATGGAGTATGCAACATTCATATTGCAAAGATGTGCAATAATTAACTTTTTTTGTTTTTCATTAATGTTCTGTTTTACACGCCATGGGGTACCATAGTGGTTTTCTCTACCACTCTAACATGACAGTTTTTCTGGTATATATACTGAAGTAATGCTACTGCTGCTGGTTGAATGTAAATTACATGTTATTAATGTTGAAAAGATGTGAATATTTTCAGAGCACAACTTTGGTCAAGGCCTAAACACTTATATTTAAAGATTTTATTTTTATATGCAGTATTTAGCAAGCCAGGCAAGCAATGGAATATAGTTTAGTTAAAGCTCTTACATGGTGGTACTCTGACACTTTTTATTATGAAATGCATCCATATTATTTCCACACTTGTGAATACAATGACCAAATATTTGACTGTGTTTGTGTGTGTAGCAGCATCACCAGGTTCTACCACAGAATTATGTAATTCATTGTCATAGTACAGTGTTTTGTCTTAAATTATAAATAATTGAGTCAGCATACAAACAACTGGCTCACTTTAAAATTGTTGAAGAACATTGTTCTTAGTTGATGAAATTAGTATTTCTTTGGGTGAAAGAGAAATATTGCAATATTATAGTTATCATAATGCTGTAACACCCATATCACATATTGCAAGTTTTGCCAATATCATCCAGCCCCAAGCGCTATATAAATAAATTTTACTTATTTACTTACACTTTTTAACTTTATGTTTATACAAATGAAGGGGTCAGGAGATGTCAAATACCACCTGGGGATGTACCATGAGAGGATTAATCGCGAGACTGACAAAGACATTACACTGTCACTCATGGCAAACCCATCTCACCTTGAGGCAGTGGATCCAGTGGTTCAGGGCAAAGCCAAAGCTGAGCAGTTTTACAGAGGGGACACTCAAGGGAAAAAGGTATGTAGTATTCAGTTTAACATAAGATTATCTTTTTGTAGCTTTGTCCTCTTAATCTTTTGTTGTGTTTTCATAGGTCATGTCCATCTTAATGCATGGTGACGCCGCTTTTGCAGGACAAGGAGTTGTTTATGAGACCTTTCATCTTAGTGAACTCCCCTCCTACACCACACATGGTACGATCCATGTGGTGGTCAACAATCAGGTATGAGAGGGTGTAGTATCACCAGAACATCCTCTGACACATTCACCAGAATTATCACATTTAGCTGATTTCTTTCATTATTGCTATACATCTATTGTGTGTCTATTACTGTTACTGTTGGTGACACTGGAATGCATAACCATGCAGCTCTGGGAAAAAAGAAGAGACTGCTGCAAAATTATCATTTTTTTCTGATTTTACAAATTTTAGGGATGAGTTTGAGTAAAATTTACTACTGACTTTCCAGAGAATTAAGGGGTCACAGAAAATAATGAGTGAATGCATTGCTATTAAACTACAAAGTAACATTCAAATAAATTCAGACTTGCGGGTAACTGTAATGATTTTTCTTAACTAAAATAACTGACTTAATTGATTTTATTAGTATACAAATCAATAGAAACTCATGGAAGACATAATTTTAAAGATGAAAAAATTAATGAGATTTTAACTGTAACTGATGAATAAGAAAAAACTGCAAACACAGTAGTATAAGCAGTAAATCAAAAAGTGACACATACAAAAACATGCTGGTGATTAAGTGAAAACACAGAACCTTTATAAGGTTCTGTGTTTACATACCACTTACCATAACTTACCACTGTTTCATGCTATGACTGTAATATTGTTGCACTTCAGATTGGATTTACGACTGACCCTCGAGTGGCCCGTTCCTCTCCCTACCCCACCGATGTAGCGCGGGTTGTCAATGCGCCCATCTTCCATGTGAACGCTGATGACCCTGAGGCGGTCATGTACGTATGTCGGGTGGCTGCAGAGTGGAGGAACACCTTCAACAAGGATGTGGTCATCGACCTGGTCAGTCAAAGCCAAGAATTAATTGATAAACATAAACCACAGTTACACATATGCACCTTTTAGACGTAATGACTTTAATGTGTTTTTTAGGTTTGTTACAGACGGTTTGGTCATAACGAGATGGATGAGCCCATGTTCACACAGCCACTCATGTACAAACAGATCCGACGGCAGGAGCATGTGCTGAAAAAGTACTCTGATAAGCTCATTGCTGAAGGAGTGGTGACACTGCAGGAATTTGAGGTTGGTGATCTACTGCTGTTTTCTCGTGTTAAATATCCCGTATATTGGTTTCAGCTACTATATGTTGTTTTATTCCTACCTCCATTTGCTGGGCAATGCACACTAAATCATACTTAGATATTACCCTAGCCTTCAAGGAACTAGTAGCACTGCTATAGTTTCAATTTACTGCTTCAGTTCAGTCACGTTGCCACACAATCCTTCATGTAGAATATATATTATTCAATGAAGTTGAAGTAGTCCTCAGATCCTGGTGCTATTAAATGAAATTGCTCAAGTTCTTCATCCAAAGCAAAAACATAACGTAGCATCCATTTGAAACATTGTTTTATACTGGGATGTCAGAGATATATATGGCAGGACCTGTATAGTGTGTTAGTTCTTTGCACTTTGTGAACATTGTTTTTCAGGTTTGTGGCCAGGTTTCTGGACTCTTAAAAACTGATTTATAATATGCCCAGATGCAGCAAAAAAAAATTTTATGTTTTGGGCTCTTGTTTCTTACCATAAGATTTTCATTCCCTCAGCTACACATAGTTTTAATAGTTTTAGTTACATCCCTGAAAACAGAATAAGCACACCGACATAAATCATTTAACATGTATTTTATGTGGTTACAGGAGGAAGTCGCCAAATATGACAAGATTTGTGAAGAGGCATACACCAGTTCTAAGGATGAGAAAATCTTACACATCCGACACTGGCTAGACTCCCCCTGGCCAGGTAAAACTCGTCTCTAGTTAAAAAAAGTATGCCCTACTTAAACAGCAGGGGTGTAACAAATTAATCAACTCACAAAACAATATGAAATACGATACAGGGCTCACAATACAAAACACTCATGATACAAAATACTCACAATACAAACAAAGATGAAAAAAAATCACCTAATGAAGATAACAAATTTGATGAAAAACAATTTGACTGTAAAAGTTGGACAGTGTGACTGTGTGGGTATGTTTTGTTTTTCATATTATAAATAAATAATGAAAACAAATTTGAATTAACCAATCTCACTGGTTCTTTTTTTTTTATTTCTTAAACATAAATGACTGTCATGAAAACTTTTGTCTTAGTTGGCAGTAGGAAGAGCTATACTTTGTGGTGCCATAGCAAATAATACATCATGCTTGTTTTTCTTATCTACCGTCCACATTTCTTTGTAATAGCATGTCAAGGTATTATATGTGTGTTGAGCCTAAAGTTGCTTTTGAGTCTGCTGTCTCTCACTGAGGGATGGGGCTGCCCCACGCTGTGAGCTCACATGCATGTCCAGAGAGTGAGAGAGAGAAAGAGAGAGGTACAAGCCGCAGTGGTTTGCCCCATGCACGGCAAACCAAACGGTACACAGTTTTTCCATTGCATTTGTAGCATCCACTATTTTCTCATCTTCCTCCATTTTCACATTAAGTGTGAACACTGCTACAGTAGGCATGAGGGCAAAAATCATGAGCTTCAGTACCCCTTCACATTCTTAAAATTTCTTTTTTACTTGATTTTTATTCCGTCCATCTTTGAATTTTACTTTGTCATTTTTTTATTCCATGAAATTTTGTGCCACGAAATTTTGTACACCCCTATTAAACAGATAGTATACATTTAAGCTCAAACACCATACAGCCTTTGTGAACAAAGCATAATGAGAGGTATTTTTTGTGATTTTTTTTTTTTGTTGTTGTTGTAAATTAACTGCTGCCCATCCCTCTCTCTGTTTTTCAGATTTTTTCACAGTAGAAGGAGAGCCCAAGAGTATGACTTGCCTTCCCACAGGGTTAGATGAGGAGATCCTGCAGCACATTGGACAAACTGCGAGCTCAGTGCCTCTGGAGAACTTTAAAATCCATCCTGGTGAGCTCAGTGCATTTTGCAGCTACACTGAAGTAGCCTGGCCAACCATCCCTTTTTTCTCAGTGTATTCAGTACTGACAAAACAGTCTAGAATCGTGGGGCTTGAATCCAAATATGAAGGTGGGACTAACAGGCGCTGAGTAAAACAATCACAGAGAAGACAGACATGACACTTTTGTCAGAGAAACTTAAAAATACAGGGTGTAATCTGTAATTAAATCCTTATTTTTGAATCAAACAACTGACACCAGTTGTAAAGCAGACATGGAACTTACTTAAAGAAGTCAAGACATAAAGAAGTTGGTGTATATGACTTCTTGCAAAACACCTGCCCCCCAAGACTTGTGATTGACCTGGTATAAATTAGATCAGGCATAATTGCAGACCATTTTCGCGGTATTGAACACATTGAGAAAACAGGATGACTGACCAGGCTAACATAGGAGTACAAAAATCTGAGGTCCACCTGTAAATCCATCCTTTCTCAAAGCAGGTGTTTGACTCCCATTACAGCAACTTAGGCTGCCTTGTGTAATTTAAAATACAGTATGTCAGTCCATTGCTTTTTACATTTCCTATCCCCCACGCTCTCTTAACATCCTCAGTTTTATTTTGTGCCCCCCATGTGTGTCCTCTCCAGGTGTTTCTCGTATCCTGCGTGGCCGAGCAGACCTGGTGAAGAACCGACAGCTGGACTGGGCTCTGGGAGAATACATGGCTTTTGGGTCGCTTCTTAAAGATGGCATCCATGTGCGCCTCAGTGGGCAGGATGTAGAGCGAGGCACTTTTAGGTGAGTAAATGTCAAGGCACATGAAAGCTGGCCATCAAGAGGCCAATTAATGATGATCTCATTTGTTTAAGTGAGGGTGAATGACAACTGTATGCTGAGCTCCCACTGCAACCACAGTCAATTTATTATTGATCAGTATGCAGCTTTGCTTTGTTAAAGGCTGCATGTACTTGTGTATCTGTGTGCAATTGCCCATCTTCTTTTAGGCCTCATGTGGTATCATTTTCTTTGCCTTTAATCAGTTGTGCTGGATGATGAATTTCATTTGACGATAAAGTGGAGGAGTGTGATTTGCTGATAGTTGCTAGTATAGATACCACTACATCAACACTACATGTGGAAGTGTGTTGTGCCATTTACAAATACTGCATGTGACCAAGAGTTGAAGACAGAACACCAGGAATGAAAAGGCTGTAAGAATTCTTCCTCCTCCTGTCCTTCTCATCATAGGGTGTTTGGCTTGAACATTGTGCTTTTTTGTTGCCATTTTCATGTCTAGACTGATAGCTGGCAGACAATCAAACACAACCTTCATTTACCTTCAGTAAAACATTATTTGGACAGGGCTTCAATTGAGGAACCTCCGGCAATTTAGAAATTAACTCCCCACATTGATGTACTGTGCTGTGGATTCCAGATAAAAATCTATTTGATTTGCTGAAAAGGCACACACTACCATGCATCTCCATGCATGCAAAGTAAAAACGGTTTTGTGTGGCAGAGCATCTTTAATGCTAGTTCAATCCAAATGGGGCTGATTGGGAAGTTGGTTGCAGTGACTACAGATGATTACATTTTGGTCATTCTAGGTTCCAGAAAACATTTTTTTTTAAAACTTGGTGCAAAATGTATATCTCATTCCAAATATATATGATTCGATTCTAATCTGCCATTTAAGTGTATAGTGTTGGGATTCAGTAGGATTTAGTGCTGCTTTGAAATGTTCAAACTTTAGGTACAGTGGACGATTTTTCAATAAAACACTATATCTCAATATTTCATGCATGGATTTCATTCAGATTTTCAGGGAATTATCTTTGGATGATTGTCTTCCAGAATGCATAAAAAGCTCTTGACTGAATTTGGCAAAAATGTATGCCAAGGCTCAGTTTCATGTACGGACTGAACTGCCTTTCCAGAGGTTTATTCTCCTTTAACTCTTTCCTCCTTGGATGCCTACCAGTACTAGGAATAACTCATATTTATGTTACAAAGACTACCGTGAAACATATTATTTTTCTGATGTACTGTTTCTTTTTCCAGTGGCTACAATTGTCATTACTTCAGCAAATTTTGAAAAAAAAACAGTGAGAACGTATCATTTAATCCTATTGGTTAGCCTAGTATGGGTTGTGGTCAGCTCTACTATCACAGCTTCTATTACATTTGAGAAACAGAACCTTTTCTAATGGTTGTCAAATCACATCTTTAGTGATATAACAGAGGCAGAGATAGTAAGTTGTTGTTGGAGGGTTCAATTTCCTCGGTGGAGTTTTGTGCTCTGTAGTCTGGACCAGTTTTCTGTCATGTGTCAACTTTTATATTGTAGCACATAGATAAGGATTTTTTTTTTTGTGCTTATCACTTTTACATTTATTCTGCATTTTAAAGTCAACTTAAGAGGTAAGGAGCAAACTTATAAAGAAAGTGAATTAAATAATTGGGGTGGTGAAGTGGGTTGTAGCACAGAGTTTGACAGACACAAGACATCAGCGAAGTCTCATGGGATCTTTGAAGCCCACATGGTGTTGTCATGGTGTGGAGGGAACGAGTGACACATGAACAAAACCAGCTCCCCCCTTTCACTATGCCTGTCTCATCTGTCCCCTATCATTTCTCCACCAGCCCATCTCTACTGACACCCACCACCCACCCCCTCCTATCCTCACAGCGACATACATCACACTAACTAACCACTGACTACGGGGCTTTTTCTTTTGCTTCACATTTACCACTGACATGTACTTCTCCCCCTCTGCTGTCCCCTTCAGCAGGGTAATTTGCTTGGCTGAAAAAAAAAAAAAAAATGGCAGCAGTCAAACATCCATGCTCTGTCTCTGTATCACCTGTTGTTTATTCAAAACCTCTTTTGTTACTGGTGGGAGCTGCATTTTGTCTTTTGTGTTACCTTCAGGTATTCTTTCCCTTTTGTGTTTCCTTCCCCCCCTTTCCCAC
>JAPTGZ010000008.1:34072641-34084333 GCA_029814645.1 Fowleria isostigma
TTTCCGTCCCCCCCTTTCCCACCTACACTTTTTTTTTTCTCCCCCCCACCGCTCTGTTTCCCTTCACAGTTCTTAGGAGCTGAGCATATTGGCATGTTACAGTTGAGTGGGCCAGCCTGCGCTCGTATGATGTACGTAACCGCGTGGACTAATGGATTCAGTCGTTGTGTTTGGGTGGGTCGCATGCGCTGTGCCGTGCACCCCTTTCCCTGACTAATGGGGCCCCCAGGCAGAGGAGGAGTGTATGTATGTGTGTGAAAGGAAACAAGGACGGAAGAAACAAAAAGAAAGAAAGAAAGAAAGAAAGAAAGAAAGAAAGAAAGAAAGAAAGAAAGAAAGAATGGAACATAGAAAGAAACAAAAAAATGAAGACCAGCAGAGGGAAAGAGGGACGAGAGAAAAAAGCAAAGAAAAAGAAAAAAGCAAGTAATAAAAAGGAAAGAACAAAGAAAGAAAAGTAAGAAAGAAAAAAAGCAGGAAATAGAAAGGAAAGAAAGCGAGAAAGGAAGTAAGGAAGGAAAAAATGATGGAGAAAGAAAGAAGGAAAAAATAGAAAATAAAGATTAAAGATAGGAAGGAAGGAAGGAGGGAAAGAATAATGTAATGATAAAGAAATGAGGCAATAGAAAAAAGAAAAATAGAGATAAAATGTAGGAAAGAGAAAAAAACAAGTGAGGAAAAAAGAAAGAAAGAAAGGAAAAAAAGGAGAAAAGGATAAAAGAATGGGGCATAGAAAGAAACAATGAAGACCAGCAGAGGGAAAGAGGGAAGAGAGAAAGAAGCAAAGGATAAAAGGAAAGCACAAAGAAAGAAAAGTAAGAAAGAAAGCAGGAAATGAAAAGGAAAGAAAGCGAGAAAGTAAGGAAGGAAAAAAATGATGGAGAAAGAAAGGAGGAAAACTAGAAAGAAATAAAGATGCAAAGTTAGGAAGGAGGGAAGGAATGCTGTAATGATGAAGGAAGAAAGGAGACAATAGAAAAAAGAAAAATAAAGAGACAAAATGTAGGAAAGAGAAAAAACAAAGGGAGAAGAAAGAAGAAAGGAAAAAAAGGAGGAAAGAAGAAAAGAATGGAGCATAGAAGGAAACAAAGAAATGAAGACCAGCAGAGGGAAAGAAAGGAGCATGGATAAAAGGAAAGACCAAAGAAACAAAGAAAAGTAAGAAAGATAGCAGGAAATGAAAAAGGAGATAAGATGTAAGGAAAAATGATGGAGACAGGAATGAGTCAAAATAGGAAGAAAAAGATGCAAAAGATAGGAAGGAAGGAGGGAAGGAATTAAGTAATGACAGGGGAAGAAAGGAAGCAATAGAAAAAAGAAAACTGCAAAGAAGGAATGAGGGAAAGAAAAACAAGGGAAGAAAAGAAGAAAAAGTGAGAATAGGAGGAAGATAGAAGTAGCGAAGAAAGACAGAGAAAAAAGAGGAAGTAAGGGTGGGCTGAAGAAACAAGGGAAGAAAAACTGGATGAAATAAATAAAGTGAAAGAGGAAGGAAGGAGTAAAGGAAAAACATGCAAGGACAGGAAGAAGGTAGTAAATTAATAAAAAGATGAGGGAGGAAGGAAGGAAGGAAGAAAGGAAGTATGAGGCAATCCAAGAGAAAGACATCCTTCCTGTGAGGGTTTTTGTTCTTCTGGATTCAGAGAATCAAACATCAGATCATGCGTTGGCTCAATTAGTGGTGGATGCTGTTGGTTTTGGTCTTTCTTCAAAGGATTTCTTGAAGTGAAAGCAGATATCCTACACATATAAAACAAGGATCAAACAAAACAAAAAAAAAATTATGCAGGATGCGTCCTCATTACTTTAATTATGGATGATCCGATGTACAGAATGCTAAACCTGATTACCAGTCTCCTATCTGGACTTTAGATCACTTTCCAGATAACAATCAATATATTTGGGTTATCTACTGCAGTTTTCTTCCACCTGACCGTTACATAACCTCCATCGTTTTGTCGGTATGTGTGTGTGTCTGAGAGTGCAGACGCCGTTAGAGTGATGTTAAAGGGGTTTAAGTGATTGTCTGATCGTGCTGGTTCTGATGGCTGATTCCTACACTTGGAGCGAGTGGACTGGCAGAGCTTGTTAAAGCTCGCCTCTTTGCTCCCATCAAGTCTTGTTGGGCGTCCCACTGACTGAAGACGAGGACGGAGAAAACTATTCCTCACGGATGCTCTTTATGGACTAGAACTGTGACCGCAGCACATGTGTGTATTTACTGGGCATCCACCACATCTTGAAAAACCTTGGATCATTTGCAGTTCTAATTGTTTTACAAATGCTGTAAATGTTTAGTGTATTAATTAATGTACTATAGTCGACCAATGCATTGTATTCTCATTGTTAAGGAGTGAATTAACACATTACAGAGGTTTGCTTGAAATGTAGTGTGTAGGAGAAATGAGACAAAAAACTACAGCCTATTTAATAGATTTTAGGGTTTTTCTTAGGCCACTGCAAATTTTAAGGAATTTGGTCAGCTGATGCCAATTTTTGAGGCTGATATTTAAGGCCAATTCACATACAAATGAAACACTCAGATAATTAAAATTTTTATGCCAGAATACAAATTAAAATATTAATACAAGTACACTAGGTGCTCTTTTAACATGTATTGAAATTCAAGTGCTGCCCACACAGGTGCCTGACCAAATATCTTAGAACATTTTTACCACTGATCAAATATCAGCTTTCAAAAAAAAAATAAAAAATTTAGGCGGTTGGTCGATATTGAAAAAAATCAATCGCCTGATGTATCGGCTGACCAGTCTACCTCAACTATTTAATTCATGGGCATTTTACTTCTTTATATTCTGTCCATAGGTTATTAAGTGTTCTGTTGTCTGTTGACAACATACAGCAGTAAACTGTTACTGAATGACCAAGAATTTAACTGAGTACTGACTTAAATTAATTTGTCAAGGAAAGTATGTTTAGCATCTAAAAATAAATTATGAGTATTTGCTGAATATCTGTGTCTTGAAGGACTCATTCATCTATTTTTTGGTGCGATGTTGAAGAATCACAGCAGTTTTCTCGTAGTTTCTCTGGTGTGTTTTTGTCAATAGGTTTTATCTTTGCCTTTCTGTTTTGCAGCCATCGTCATCATGTTCTTCATGATCAGGAGGTGGACAAACGAATCTGCATTTCCATGAATCACCTGTGGGCCAACCAGGCCCCTTACACCGTCTGCAACAGCTCCCTGTCAGAGTATGGAGTCCTCGGTAAAGCCTGGTGAAGCCTGTCTGGATGCACCATGTCATAAATCTGTTATGACTGGAGTCGTAGAAATGTTAATGGATGGTGATGTTGTTTCAGGGTTTGAGCTTGGCTTTGCGATGGCAAGTCCAAACGCTCTGATCCTGTGGGAGGCACAGTTTGGAGATTTTCATAACACAGCCCAGTGTATCATTGACCAGTTCATCAGCTCAGGCCAGGCCAAGTGGGTCCGCAACAACGGGATTGTCCTGTTGCTACCACATGGCATGGAGGGAATGGTGAGATTTCCAGTTCTTTAGATTATATTATTGCATTAATGATTTTATTTGTGACACACTGCCTATCCCTAAAAAAAGGTTGCCATCTGAATTGAAATTGGCCAATAGGTATTTGGTCATTAGGTAATTACTGTAGTGATTAATATTCTTAGTTCTTTAACCCATTAACTGATGCAGTAGCCTCTCATTTCTTAAAAAAAACCAAAACAAACATTAGTTTGCTAGGGAGTATAAACATTGGACTTTGTTTCATCAGCTAAAAGTCATGTGGTCTGATGAGTCCAGACTGACCCTGTTCAGAGTGATGGGTGCAAATAGAGGTTGATGAAGTGATCACCCATCATATCTACTGCCTAGAGTAAAAGCCTGTGGGGGCAATGTTATGATCTGGGGGTGCCTCAGTTGGTCAGGTCTAAGCTCAGTAATGTTATTTGTCTATAAAATGAGGTCAGCTGAACCCAAATAGATGGAATGACCAGGTATGAACATTTGATTTATTTTATTTGATACGGATATCACAAGTACAATGAGACTGACCCAAAGGACAGATCAGATGCTTTGCTTGGAATAGCACAGATGTGCTAAAGTCAACAGGTGTGTTTTCTAAAAACACAGAGCATATGGTCAACAATAGGAAATAACAAAACAAGCAAAATTCATGATCACAACAGTAAACATTAGTGGATTTTGTGATCTGATGACAGACTTTTTCCAAAATGACAATGACAGGATTTATCAGGATCAGAATGTGAAATACTGGTTCTATAGATTAGCCACCAGGTCCAGACCTGAACCCTACTGAGAATATTTGGTCTGTGCTGGGTTCAACTCACCCATCATCGATAGATCTTGGCCAAAATTCAATACAACCATGGAAAGAAATGAATGCTGCGACATTAAATAGCACAGCTTAAACAATGTCAAGCCAAATGTGCCTCGTAATCAAAGCCAATGATCATGTAAAATATTGCACATGTGACTTTTAGGACTGAATGATTTGGTGAAAAAGTCATATTATAAATATGAATGTGTACAGTATTTGTAATTTGAGTCTAGTTGCTTGGCTATCAAGAAAAGTGCCCAGATTACTGATAATTTTGAAATACAAATTTTTTTTCCAACTCCAACATGGAAAGTTTAACAAATGCAAAAATATAAATATAAAAACTTAAAGGAGCCGACTTTATTTTCATTTTACTGTTTATTTCAAGCTTGTGCACTCCATGTACAATACTTATTAAATACATTTCATTATATGTTCACAGATATACAGAGAATTTGTTGTAAACACTATATACATAGATAATTTTACATTAACAATATACATAGAGAAATATACATAGAGACATTGTACATTGTAGAATTGTACACATTATAAATAATACATGAATACGGCATTTCACTATTAAAGTACAACCTTAGTAGCCTGAAAAGGAGTGAGAAGAAGAGTAACTTATTTACTCTCACGCCCAGTTTCACTATTTAAACTTGTATGGTTGGAATTATGTCAAAGAAATTATCTGTAAACGTTCATTAGTACACCAAAACTAACTTTAACATAATGTACAGGACACAAATGTACCCAATCAAGAGAAATTAATATGAATGAAACACAACAGATTATAGGCACCAATGAATAATTTCAAAAAATGGAAATATATTGAATAAACAGTGTCAATAAATAGATTAAAAAGTAAATAAAAATCAAAGAACAAGGCAACAAGAAGGAAAGCTAAGAAAAAAACACCACATGACCTTAGAGGCCCTTCATCTCTATATTGTTCTGATACCCTTTCTTTAAATCCTAATTTAAACTGTTGTATGCTGTTGGAGCATTGCTTTATTTGAACCCTCAAACTATTCCATAGCCAGATCCCACACACCGACACACTAAAGCTTTTCTTGGTGTTTCTCACTGCACTGACCATAAAGTTGTCCTCACCCCTTAAGTTGTAACCTCCTTCATGTCCTGTGAAACATTTCTGTTAATTAGTAATGTTTGCTTACTTGCACAGTATAAAATCGTGCATTAAAGTAACTAACCAAAACAGACAGCTTTTATAGTTGAGAATTTATGCTCATTTTTGGAGTTTGAAGAGGGGAAACAGTGAACTTTTATAGGTTTTACCCCATATTACAATACCATTCGTCAAATACAGCAACACAAGACAGCAATACAATATATAAAGAGAATTATAATCTAGAGAATACTTTGCTTTGTCAATTATAAAGATATTTTTTGACAGTTTGCCTTGTATGTGTCTGATGTGAGTTTTCCAGATTGATTTATGATCTATAATTATTCCCCAAAATGTATATTCTGACGCTTTCTCTATTACAAGGATTTTATCAGCAATTCTAAGTTGTCTTCATGATTACCAAATACTATCACTTTAGTTTTATTTAAATTTTGTAATAATTTATTAACTTTGATTAAGCATTTTTTACTTTCTCTCTCCACTCACTATACACACACTGGGCTTTTGAGTTACAACGTCTTGTGATACTATATCTACACAGACTGACTTTGGGATTTGATTAATTGTATAGCTTTGATATTTATAATGTATGGTTTGACATAAGGTAAATTCATCTTTGTGTCTTTTTTTATTTTCAGGGTCCAGAACATTCCTCAGCTCGACCCGAACGCTTCCTGCAGATGAGCAATGATGACCCTGATCACTTTCCTGTATGATCCACATGTACATGTACATTAGGGCTCCTGTGGCCTTCAATTTAAGCAACACTAAAATTCAACGATAAACTCCATCTACTTTGAGCCTACAGTGACCACTTAACTTCCAAATTTAATGGCTGATGTCATGACTGCCTAAAGGATAGCATAAGTAATGATAGCCAATTTCTGTAAAGTACAAAAGTCTTTTCATATTGGCCCCAGGAGTGTTACAATTCAGCAGTAAGTCAGGTCCCAGGGGTGAGCCAGCATGAGGAAACATTCATGAAGTGAACCACGACAGGCTGTATCAGCAGAAGCCCGCCAGATTCATCTCCAAATGGGATATTGATCAAACTATTAGTGAGAGCATACTGAGGGATTAACATCCTCTCTGCTGTCTGTTTGTGTGGATGTGTGAGAGAGCAAGAGAAATGGAAACGGTGAACTCTTGCACTCATAGATTACATCTCCTGTCCAATTATAGAAAGAAAACACCGCTGCAACCACGACGGCTATACTGTTGTAATATGCTCTACATCGTATATAGTGACGCCTGAGTCACAAAGCTTCTTACAAACAATGGGTTGTACGAATCTCTTGGTTTGTACCAGTCTAGAGTTCTTATTTTTTTTAGCCATACTGCAAAGTTGGTACAGCTGCTGTTAATTCGCAACTTGAGGTCTCTGTGAGAAAAGGCCTTGAGACCTTCTTACATCACACAAATGGCCACTTTATGATATTTTTTTTTTGTTGTTGTTGTTGTTGGAAGGTGGCCCTATGTGCAACTCACAACCCTCTTAAGTCAATGGTATGAAGATTTTACACTTTTTTAGACTTTTTTAATCGGTATGAACAGTGGCTACAGTGTACTTTCTCCCAATCAAGGATTGTGTGCTGTTCATGGGGCTGAAATTGCAGGGAAAAACTGACCCACACTAATAAACATAATAAAAATTAGGAGTCATTATAAGACATTAAATGAAGAAATAAAAGGTATAAGGTATAAGAATAAAACAAAGATACACAAGGATAATAGAGGGAACTGAACATTAAAAATACTAACCGTCCTAACTGTCAGGCACATTCTTTCCATCACCCTGATCCCTGTCAGCCTGTGTTTTTTCTTCATGTTTATTTTTCTGTTAATGAAACACTTTCCCTTCAGCACTGCGTATTTGAGTCTGATCATTAACTCCGTCCGTTCACCTTAAGAATGCTGTGTGAATCTCTGTCTGTAGGTCTGTTTGTGTGAACGCCATAAGGGGCCAATAATAATGTGTTCTTGTGATCTAATTGCTATCTACTTGCAGCCACCACAGGAACATGGAGTTCTGGGATGGCCCCTTGATCTAAGAACGTCGTGCGTTGCTCTTAGGTTGTTCCTAAGGCGTTTGTTAGAGCGTACTACAAAGGGGGTTTTATAACATGTTTGTAGAAAATCTTGCACAAAATCGTCCACCTGACTATGAACTTAGAAACACTCTACAAACTCACCATTTTTATAAGTTTGCCTTGAGAAAGTTGTATGAAATGGTTCATAAATCTTTCGCACGGTGTTCATAGCCCTTTGTAACAGTTACTGAGCCTTTAGATTTCAGTTTTCAAACTTAAGATTTGTAATTCTCATGTAAATAATCTTTTTGTAGGAGTTCAATGGAGACTTTGAAGTTCAGCAGCTGTATGACTGTAACTGGATTGTGGTCAACTGTTCCAATCCTGCCAACTACTGTCACGTGCTCCGACGGCAGATTCTTCTGCCATTCAGAAAACCGGTAAAGTGTATCAGTACAATTAGTGTATGTTGTTTTGTCTGTCTTTGCTTTGTAATTGTTTGATCCAATTACATTAGTGTCAGTTTTTTCTTCTCTAAATGTGAGGTAAACCTTGGAAATCTTGGCAGCTTATTTGTCTATTTTTTCCAGACACTTAGCTCTTTCTGTTTTGCCAAACTTAAGACTGTTAGTGTCTTACATGAACAGAAGAAAAAAAAGTCAGTGACACTATTAAAAAAACACAGTTGGGTTCTGTCTTAGAAGAAACAGACTGATGTGATACTAATTCATGTGTTTTTAAGGTCTAAAGCACAATGGGTATGAAGTTTTGGGTGTGAAGTTGTGAAAGATTTCTCTTTTTTCATTCTTACAGTTTATGTCCACAGCGAATGTCTTAACTGATCCCCTGTCGCACATAAATGCAATGCTTTGTGGAGCATGAGAAAATGACTTCCTGAGCAAATTAGCGACGGAGCCAACAGGGGGATAATGTTGTTTGTTTTTTTATGAAAAGCTCTGAAATTACGGCCTTGGTTGGTTGAGCACAAAAGGCTTTATTTATTTGTTAAAAAAAATGTTTTGTTTTCCCAATGCTGATGCTTTGTGCTATATAGTGGTAACAAATTAGCGTGAAAAGAGATAAAAACTTCTCTGGAGTTTTTCAGTGTGCAGTTAGACATGGATGACAGAATCAATCTGTTTTTAGTTGACAGGAAACTTTTTTTATTTTTTTTTCTTATAACAGCTGATCATTTTTACTCCCAAATCTCTGCTGAGGCTTCCTGAGGCAAGATCCAGTTTTGATGACCTGGCCAAAGGTGGAGTTCCTTACATCCTCTCTGAAATTTGGCTTGAAATTTTTAGAAATATTGATAGACAGTCATAGATAATGTATACTGCTCAATATGTGCAGGTACAAAATTTAGGAGGGTGATTCCAGATGAGGGTCCTGTGAGTCAAAGCCTGGGCCAAGTGAAAAGGGTCATATTTTGCACAGGCAAAGTCTACTATGAGCTGAACAAAGAGAGAAAACAGCAGAACATGGAGAGGGACGTCGCTATTGTCAGACTTGAACAGGTACGTTTTACAATTTTCAGTCAAGAAATTCTATTAAAATGATTGTGATTGAGTCCATCACTTACTAAACTGCTTTCCTTTCAGATCTCACCATTTCCATTTGACCTGATCAGAGATGAGGTAGAAAAATACACCAATGCTGAGCTGATCTGGTGTCAAGAAGAGCACAAGAACATGGGCTACTATGATTATGTCCGACCACGTTTCCTTACCGTGGTGGCCAACAGGAGACCCATCTGGTGAGGACATTTACTCAAATTTCATACGCTGATTTTTATATTTTACATTTTTTACATGCTGTGAATATGTTAAAGTGATGCTAAACACTAAAACATGTTTTGAAGCTATAAATAGAATTATATGACTTAACTGTGGGGAAACACCTCAACACTGATGATAATACATATAAAAATGGGTAAATATATAAGTCTTTACACAGTACAGAATTGTAATGTAGTACTCGAGAACAATTTTTTTGTGGTCTCAGTCTTGTCTTGGTCTCGGATGAAACGGTTTCAATAGGATTTGTACAAAAACCACATCATCACAGAGTAGTACCATTATTTATTACATGCCCCCTTCAAATGTAACCGGTCAGACGCATCTACAGTCACAGAAAAACTTATTAGACCACCCTGTTTTCTTCAATTTTAATTCAATTCAAATGACTTTATGCATCCCTTAGGGGCAATTCAAAAGCAGACTGAGAAGTTCAAGATATCCGTTTGTGGGCTCTATTTCTTGTTCATTTTAATGCCTGGTACAACTAAAGGTACATTTGTTTGGAAAATATAACAAAATTAGCTCATAAGAGTTTAATTTAAGAGCTGATATCTATCCATTTTCCATGGTTTTTGTGATAATAACCAAAATCACTTAAGTTCTTCCATCAATATCTGTCATTGTACTGACAAAAAGTGCTTTTAGACAATTAATGTTTTCTTTTTTGTCTGTTTGAGTCACATGATACACACAGGAGTTAGTACTTGATTGCATAACCATTGTTTTTGATGACTTTTGATCATCGAATAATTTTTTCCATGACTGTATTTTAAAAATATGTTACATTGCATACATTTTCTCATTGGACAATGCCAGCCCGCCACAGTCCACTAGTGATGCAGTTCTTGAGACCAGTCTTGAACTTTTAAACCAACGTATTGTGGTCTCAGGTCTTGTTACAGACTCAACTCATTTGGTCTTGGTCTTGTCTTAGTCTTGATACCCTCCATTCTCAGCAGTGTCTTGGTTTCAGTCTAGCCAGTCTTGACTACAACATGAGGAGAAAATAGATCAACCCACCTCTTCCTGTTTTAAAATCTTCCAGAGCCTTTCCACCTCCACAATGAAGTAAAATCAGACTTTAAGTAAAACTCAATGTCATGAAATTTGAAGGATAAAAAAAACCTGATGATGCCATTTCATCATCAGATGTATTGTACTGACTGTCCCTCTGTGAGAGTCTCCCAAATCACATTCATTTTCCAGGAGATTGAACTGAATTCACTTTATCACTCTATTCAGAACCGTTGGACTCTGGGTCTGTGATTTTACCTCCAGCAATCAATGCATCTATCAAGCTACACAGTTGAAGGCTTTGTTTCACTGTGGGAAAACGCTGTATGATAGCAACAAAAATATTCTAATGCAGTATACACTTAAATGGATATTGTTTTTTTCCAGACAGGCCTTTCTCAGGTGGTAAAATGAGTATAAAAACCCAAACTAACCCTTTAGTTCTGCACAAGAGTCTTTTGATTCTTTGTTATACACATGTCCCTGAACTACTCCTTTCTCACATCCACACCTGGACATTCAGACATTTATCACCTCCATCTCTTTTCTCTGTTTCTGGCTTTTTAGCAGTTCTGAGATATGACCCCACTGATAGGCATAGAAAATGTTCCAGCCTTTAGACTGAATGAATGAATGATGCATTTCTCTGAATATATTGTTTTCCGTTTTGACTGCACCCTTTCGGGGTTACCACAGTGAATATTCAGTGATCTGGATGATGATTTGGCACATGTTTTTATGTCAGGATGCCTTTCCTGACAATCGGGCTTGGGACAGATCAGGAATCAAAGCCAGGCCTCCTGTGTGGCGGGCGAGAATTCTACCACCGAACCATCTCGCCCCCATACATTTCCTTGAATATGAATTAAATACTACGGCTTTCAAATTGTTAACATTTTTAATCAGATTAATCACAGCATTGCTGTGGATTCATTTTAATTAATCACAATTGAATATAATTCATTTTTAATCTATATTAATTGTGTTTCATTATGCGTGAGCAAACTGACTCAAGAAAGAAGGGAATTTACAGCTCTGGAAAAAAATAAGAGACCACTGTAAAATCATCACTTTTTCTGATTCTACCATTTATAGATACTGTATGTGTTTGAGTAAAATGAACATTTTTGTCTTATTCTCTAAACTACTGACAACATTTCCCCAAATTCCAAATAAAAACATTGTCATTTAGAGCATGTATTTGCAGAACACAACACATGGTCAAAATATGCATTTTTTCCAGACCTCAAATAATGCAAAGAAAACAAGTTCATATTCATTTCTAAAAAAAACCACAATACTAATGTTGTAACAGGGGAAAAGTTGATAAATCAATATTTGGTGAAATAACCCTGATTTTCAATGACAGC
>JAPTGZ010000008.1:34104550-34116855 GCA_029814645.1 Fowleria isostigma
TTTTAGACATTCCATGTTTTCTTTTCTGTCTGTTTTAGTCACATGATACACACAGGAGTTAGTACTTGATTGCGTAATTATTGTTTTTGATGACTTTTGATGGTATATTTTTTCTGTAACTATTTGTTGAGATTATTCACATTTTGTTTGCAAAAGGCTAGTCTGTAAATGTAAATGTTTACATGTAATTTTACTTTTTTACACAAAAACAAAATCTGCAGTTGTCATTATTTATAGGTTATTATGATAATATTCGATGGTCTGACAAGGTTGACATTTAATTAGTCTATATGTGTCGATATGTGGAACCTGAATTAAAGTGATTTTTACACTATTGATTGTTACTATGTATTTTCAGTGTAATTTTTGCATTTCCCAAATTCATCCGATGGGCCAAAGTAGACCCTTTAGTGAGCCAGATTTGGTCCCCTGGCTGCATGATTGACACCTGTGGTCTAGAGCTTTACCATCCATTTGTCGTGATTCATTTGTCTGTGTTGTTCAGCGTCTTGTACCTTAAAGAGTCGATGGGAGCCCTGAAGTGCTGCAGGGGGAACACCATGGCAGGGCTGGAGTTGACGGGCAGAGCCAGGCGGTTGTTCAAGTACATGTCATTCAGCCAGTATTCATACACCTACAGCAAGAAATACAACATTCATCATAAACAAATGGCCAGCCTTAACAGACTGACTACAGACAACACCAGGCACTCACAGAGGGTTTTTTAAATTTGTATTTATTTCTGTGTTGTAACTGTTTTTAAAATAAATATTTTATTTTTAATGCATTAAGACCCAAAGAACCATTGGTGATCACAATCATCAACTAATATATAATGTTTAATAACTTCTGATCCATTAATCTTATCAATACATGTAAATAACTGGTGTTAAATAAAGTTTTTCATCTTTTCATGGTCATCAAATATGACCCATTTGAATGTTCAAAGGCTCCATTGTTACCGTGGAAAAACCGCCATCTTCTACAATACTGATTCACCAGTAAAACATTTCGAGATGGATCAATGACATGTTCAATTAATGATATATTTGCTGAAAAAATTACATTTTCTTAATTTATCTCTGTTTCTGATATTATAATAATTGATTTTAATCTGAACTTCTAGGAACATCTGCATAATTGGTGAATTAAATACAGGAAAATATCTGATTTTCTCTTAAATAATAAAAAAAAAAATCTGAGAATAATATTGTGATAAACAGTAATAAATCACTTAAGAAAAGTTAAATAGAGAAAAAAAAAATCATTTTTGTAACTGCCACAAAAGTAGCACTAGGTCTTTATTGATTGAACAAAACAAAGGTCTTTAAAGTAAAAAGTCTGTTTTTAGTTAGTGGACACGTCTGGTTGAATGTACGCTTCTTGTTGGGTTATGTGTTCTGTGTTATGTAGCCTATGTAAATAAGGTGAAAAACATAACTAAAGATTTGTCTAAAAGTGATGTAATTGGATCCAAAACGTATCATGCAGGATCCAGTACTGTAGTCAAACTATCAGAGCATGAAGTTAATACATAATTTTATTAACTCTTAGACTGAACATACACTGCAATAAATAAATAAATAAATAAATAAATAAATGAAATGAAATAAAATAAAAATCCTATTGTTTTTATTGGAAAAAACTGGCAACTTTTGTCACTAGGACAATACTTTAAAAAACAACATCAAGCTGTAAACATATTTATGGAGAAACAAGTAGATTTAACATTAAATTTCGGGGATATTTACAACTTTGTTACAATAAAGTGAACAAGTTTGCTGAGTAAATTTATTATTTTAATTATGTAAATTAAAGACTGGATTTCAGTGATATTTACATGTTTAAAATGATAAATTTACATTTTATATTTTTTTAAAAGGTATGAGAATAGGCTGTTATTTAAACATTATGGTCTTACAGTTTAAATGGCACCACAATGTTTTTTAATTGACAGTTTTATTTTCTTAAAACAATAGAAATAAATAATCTGATTTTGTTAACATACTCTTCCTGTGAAAACTACAGCTTTATTTCTTTTTAATTGTTAGCACAAAAACACTTTGCATTGCATTAACACATAGTTTTTTATGTTGCAATTCTACAACTTTTTGGTGTTAATTCTACCATCATTTTTTACAGTGTAAATAAAATTTGAAAGAATTTTCAGCAGTGTCATAGTTCAGCAGAACTATGAAGGTAAATTTATGTCTATTGTTTCAGTCAAAACTTTATTGTTCAATCAAAAAAAATTCACTTCAATAAAAAATTTAAAGAAGTATTTGGATGCAAAAAAAACTCCAGCTTTAGACCCAAAACATTGCTTTTAAACACGTTTTTTCTTTGAAAAATTTTTTTTTATTGAAATTTTTTTTTTTATTCAAGTGATATTTTATAAGATTGAACAATAAAGACACAAATATGCTGCACATAATAAGGCCCAAATACAAAAAAAAAAGATTACATCAATCAACATCATTTTCGATCAAAAAAAAACTCACTTCAATCCAACTAAAACAACCTTTTCAATGAAAGAAAAAATGTGTTCAATGCAATTTTTTGGGACTCAAATATTTGTTGGCATTCAAACACTTTTTTTTTAATTGAAAAGTTTTTTTTTATTGAGAGAATTTTTTGTGATTGAACTATAAAGTTTTGATTGAAACAATAGACACAAATCTACCTCCATACAGACCTCCATGCATGTATTTACCCAGTTCGCCTTCTTCTCTCTTCTCTCCACCAGTTTTTTCTGTAGTAGCTCCCCCACTCCACCGGGGGCTCCAAACTGCTTCAGTACATTTTGGGTTTTGTTCAGCTGTTCCTCTGTGAGCAGGTGCTTCATACACCTCAGGTACATGTCCAGGGTGTCTTTAAGGTCAGGGAGGGGCAGTTTGGGGAGACCCTGGGCCAGAGGAAAAAAACAGCAAAAAGAGCAAAAAAAACACTTTTATTACAATGATCACCATTTAAAAACAAATTTACAACTTTAAAATGAGAATCGATCTGTCTGTGAATAGATATTTTAGATTTTAGACTCTATTATTAAATAAACAGTTAACGCACTTCACTTATGCTGGTAAATAAAGGAGTATTTATTGAAACATGTTTTATATCACTATCCATCTTTTTTTCTTCCAAAATCTCACACATAGATGTTTAATTAAATAAGATGCGCTATATTTTCCGTGCAAGGCAACATTTCGTGAAGAAAGTAAGACATTTACATCACCGCCTCCTGCATCCTTGGAGGGCTCTCGCTCCAGAACTGGCATGTTGGCAAGAAAAGGTGGATCCCTTTACAGACTCTGGCCATTAATAAAATAGGCACATGTCAGTGTTTAGTAAAAAATACTGCAAGATGACTGAAAACAATCAGACTTATGACAGGATGAACTGTTGTGGCGATGCATTTCTGCCTATGTATATATATATATATATAAGAGGAAAAAGAGGAAATCTAGAATAGTTAGAAATAACAAAAGCACATTTGCATATAGATTCACACACCAAATCAACATTTCCACAACTTACATTCAAGCTTTTATAAATATCCGTATCCTAAAAATAAATTAAAACTATCCATCTCGTAAAACAGAAATGTTTTACTCACCAGTGAGAACAAATCAATCCCATTAGTCCTGACCCTTGGCTTGGAAGTTCAGGTTTGTTCATCTGGACTCAAATCCATCTTGTCAAAGGGTTCGTTTATATTTCACTTTCACTTTGGTCCTCTATCATATTGAGCATCTTTCAATCCCCAACATGGCAAGAGAACAACTCCCTGGTTTGTTGAGGAGAGATGCTGAGGGTACCTCAGCCTCCTGGCAACGCAGGCTCCTCCCAGAAGTCCTGCTATTCGCCGAGAAGTTTATTTGGCACTTCACATCTTCAGCCCACCTTATTTAGACTCACAGCAGACACACACCGGGCTCGACGAACAACCGACGAAGAATTAGGACATGTTTTCACATGGACTTTACTCACCGGAATTCTGACTTTTCAACACTTTCAATTGAGCCACTGATGCGAAGACACTGCCTCCATCTGACTGATTGAACTGATTTAATATCACAATTCACAGATTTATTATAATATTACATAGAGAAATAACGACGGGAACCCATTAATCATTTTAATTACCAATCTACTTTCTGACTAAAACAACTTTTATAGTGTAGATTTCAGGCTTTATATTATAATCTGTCCTCAGTGTTATGTTACTGTAGACGTTAAAAGTGTTATTTTTTACTAATAAATATAAGAAACATAAAATCATATGTCTTCAGAAATTATTCTAAAGTAACCATTGATCTTTAAATCGATTAATAAAGTAGCCTATAGATTCCTCCCCTGATATAATGAAATCGTATTGATAAATTATCCTAAATATATAAAGAAAGACTTTTCCATAACCAATGTCATTCACATTATATTCATTTAATTATATACATGAATATACATTTATGTACAATCGCAGATCATACATCCAAGAGGCTATGCATTCCAGCAGTACATCATCCAAAATAAAGAAAAATAAACAGACGCCAAGACGAAGATTTCGTTTTCAGCTGTTGTTTAGTCTTTCTTCAGCTGTCGTCACACAGTATTGCATATTTAGTTAGCAGCACAACTCTGGCAAAATAAACACAGCTTACATTGGAAGGCGTTTACAATACAATCGTTCTTTTGCTAAAATACATTTACACATAATCCCTGAATATGACATTTCTGATACAGTGATAAATACTTTTAATAAATAGACATTTATTTCAACAAATCTTTCACAATAAACTCTGACTATGATGAAGAAACGCCAGGGAGCGTCTTTCTAATTCAACCGTTTGAAGCTACTTGATTTTACAATACCCACAGAAACTGTTCCCAAAAGCAGTAAATAATTGATGTTATTACACAATCCTAATCGAGTTATGCAATTGATTGGATCGGGCGAGATGCACATAGTTTTACAATGGCACTTTGACACTTGCACACTCAGTTGAGGGTCTTTTACGCATACTCCCCCCCTGAGGATTCCTCCTCCGAATGGAAACGCTGCGCAAAGCTGTCCATGCCATTCTCGTCGATTGTTGTACACAACTCCTTTCTTTTCTTCTCTCGCTGCTCCATCTTAATAGTGTCGTACAGTCCTGTCGTGCCGTCTTCCAGGAGCATATTTCTTTCAGAGTATGACGGCTTCATCATCGTCACGTTCTTCAGTAGAAGGAGCGCCGGCGCGTAAAGTACATTAGCCAGGCCCATGCCCAAGTTGAGCTGAACAAAGCCCAAGTCGTGCACGATCTTCCCCGCCACCACGGGCCCCAGGGCATAGGCCACGCAGTAGGAGATGTCCGCGATGGCGTACACACTGCCGTACACAGACACGTGTCGTACGTCCACGAGGAAGGCCAGAGTCGGCAGGAGCGCAGTGTCCACGAAGGCGATGCCGAAACAGATTCCGCACAGCGGGATCATGAGCTGCCCAAAGTTTTTACAGGCTGGCACCGTGCAGGAGCTGGCCCCTATAAACACCATACCTATGGCCCCATAGAACCACTGCAGGTGCGGGTACTTGGCTGCTAATTTGACAGTGATAAACACACCTAAAACATGCGGGAAGAAGGCAGGAAACCATGTCATGCCGATCTCCCACTGACTCGAGTGCATGTTCTCTTCCATCCAGTTGGCGATGGTGGGCTCCAGGAAGGCCAGGGGGATGTTACAGATGGTCAGAGCCCCCGCCACCACAGCTATGTAAGGGTCAAGCATCAGTCTCTGTATGGGAGTACCCACTGGCATGTTTTCCCTCTCCCGGTTGGAGAAGGGTTTGAGAACGGTCAGACATAACACTCCATCAATCAGACAAACACAGGCCAGGATCAGGAAAGGGACGCGCTTCCCTGCAAACTCATAGAGGACCCCTCCAAAGGGGGGCGCCACCAGACTTCCAAAGGAGATGAAAGCTAAGGCTATACCCAGCGCTTTGCTCCTCTCTGTTTCTTCTGTGTATTTATCTGCGATCAGGGCGATCCCTGAAGTGTCCGCGAAAGCCGAGCCGAGGCCCTGCATGCTGCGCGCCAGGAACAGAGTCCAGTAGTTTTCAGCGAAGGCAAATATAACAGTGGACAGAAACATGACGTTAAGTCCGATGAAAAGTGGAATATCATAGCCGACCCTGTCTATAAAGGTACCACTTAGCGGGTTTACAAGCAGCTGAAGGATGGCTTTGGAAGCAAACAGAACACCTATCTGTACGTCGAAGTTTCCCTTTTCCACTTTGTTGGTGGTGCTGTTGGTGAAGTTGGTGCGCTTTGCAGCTGCGTGGGCGTGATCCGCTTCACTCTGGAGCCCTTCAAGATAATCGGGTATAATTGGCACAATGACCATGTAAAGCATGTTGTCTAACAAAAGTGCTATACAGACTATTACTAAAATAATCCGTTTCTGCCGTTCTGGGTCTTGTAATTGCATTGCATTGCCCAGTTGTTTAGTTCTTTCGCCCATCTGGGACAGTTTGGAGGCGGCAGACTGGGCCATATTAGCCGCTGGTCCCTCCGTGGTCCCTTCCGGCTCCATCACTTTCTCCTTTTCTTACTCAAGTCTCGTCTTTTGAAAAAGAAAATCGGATTGTAAACAGTTAATTTGGTTATAGGGATACGCGCATTTGGCACATCTGTTCTTTTTTTCCCCCCTTTTTATCCTGTCATCCAGCACCGGGGGGCCCTTGTATCTGACTAAATAACTTTCTCCTTCTTTATTTCTTCCCCTCTCCTCCTGCCGTCCGTCATTGCAGGCGCGTTTCCACTCTCGTGACTTGGACTCGTTTTATTCCCGTTGTCCCAAGTTGCTTCATTGTCTCATATCCCGTCATGCAGGTGACGCGCTGGTCCCGGGCTGTGGGTGTTCAGTGCGCCGGCTCCATCGGGGGGTCTGGAGGGTCCGTCTAGTGCCGCTCCTCCGGCTCCAGCCTTTCTCCAGTCACCTGTAACGTTCCGAGCTAAGTCATCATTTCACATCAACTGAACTGGTTTTGTCGTCCGGAGAAGGAATACACACTGCAGTTTGTTGACTCCCAAAGGTGTTCCCCTCCCCCCCTCCCATCTTTGGCTCATGGCTGTGACGCACGGTCCTGCTGCTCTCCGCCAGATCTTTTATGCTAATTAAACACAAAATCCCGAGTGGGACGCGCTGCCCAGTCAGATGCTTCGGAGCAGAGAGGAAGAGGTTCGCTTCAGTTAATATTATATTACAACTATTTTATAATATATTAATATAAGTCAATTATTGTTTGGCTTTTGTTTTGTGTGTGCTTGATTAAAAAAACAACAACAAACAAAACGAAAACAAAAAAAACATAACAAGTAAGTGATTATTTTTCAGAAACAAAGAGATTTCCACTTAAAAACACCGATTAATTTCAGCACCACGCTCCTGTGGACAGCTCCTAAAGGTGTCACATCTGCACATCCGCATAAATCAACATTTTCTTCTCAAATTAACCTTGTCTTTTAATTTTTACCCAATGTCTCTGATCTACTCTTACTTTTTTCGTTCCTTCTCATGGTTGAATACTGGTATTTTTCGTATAACTTCAGGCACTAACCCCCACTTCTACATCACTGAAGTGTTCATGAGCTATGTGCGGTTTCGGTTCCAGAGTTGGATATTGCATCAAGATATTATTTCACCTTCAGTTTAGTTATCACATTTTGCCTGTTTTTGTTTGTTTGTTGTTCTGGTTAACAATAATTGCAAATCGCTCAAGTTTAAAGTGTAAAAATATTTCCGCTGCAGTCGTGTTTAAAACCACATTTGCTGTGCTTCACTCTTGACCAGACCGTTGAACTGCGGGTGTAATTGTAACCTCACACTGCCATCTATCGGCGACATGGCGTATCAGCACACATCATAGCACAATATATATGTATGTAATGTCAATTCCAAAATTTGTATGTCTAACTTTTGTTTTATAGTTAAAAAAAAAAGAAAAAATATATTATCAAAATGTTTACATCTATAATCTATATTTTTAAAAAAATGGGAAAAACATGAACAACCATGAACAAAATGAAATTTATTGAGGAAAAAAAGTTCAATTTTAACAATTTATGCTATTATTTTGTTTGGGCTTCTTATTTTTATATGTTCATTACAACATACAGGTCACAGTGGATCTACAAATACACAACATATTTAATGACAGGCAGAATATTGTTAAAATTGCACTTAATTCATATTTATGTGTAAAAGGCTAGATTATAAATGTAAATTTTTTGTGTAATTTGATTTTTTTTTTTTTACACTAAAAGAGAGTAGGTTTTATTATTTATTGTTTATTATTTTACTGGTCTGACCCACTTTAGATCAAATTTACCAAAGATTATTTCAACAGACTTGATTGTTACTATTAGTGAAATTTGTTTATTTCAGTAATTCATTTCACAGGCCAGATTGGATCCTTT
Organism: Fowleria isostigma; assembly: GCA_029814645.1. Taxonomy (NCBI): domain Eukaryota; kingdom Metazoa; phylum Chordata; class Actinopteri; order Kurtiformes; family Apogonidae; genus Fowleria; species Fowleria isostigma. The sequence goes on from JAPTGZ010000008.1 coordinate 34,113,013, forward strand.
GGCGGGCTGGTTTTGGCCCATGGGCTGCATGTTTGAGACCCCTGGTTTAGTCCTTTCTTCAAACACATAATGTTGACTCTGTAAACTGAAATCAATTTGATATGAAAGTTTTGGATACTGACCCTGATTGTAATAATATTTAAAATGGGAAGTGCTAATTTATAACACTTTAATTTTCATTTGAAGCATTTTTAATTTTGTAAAATTTTCACTCAACCCTATTTCTCTCAAAAGAAAAAAAAAGAAAAAATTACACTAATACTGTTTGAGGACTTAACTGAATCATCATACGGTGTAGTAGTGACATCTAGTGTAAAAGGAATGAATTGGTCAAGGACAGTGAACATAAAACACCCTGTTGTCCCGTGGTGAGACTACTATGCCTGAATACGAGGAGAAATCTACTTTTCAGTGTTTGTGAACATATATTTTAGTGTCTGGCAGACCTACCGACCCTTGACCCCAAAATACCTAGAAACATTTTTATGTCAACTTCCAGATTAATTTTCTTGTGTTTTCTGATTTATTTTTTTTATGATAATCATAAAATTAATATGTTCTGGATTTTGCGTTTTTAGTGAAAACCAGGTTTTGCCCTTTATCTAATTTACTGGTGTTGATAAAAGCTCAGAGTAAATTCCAAAAGTGAACACATTTTTATTTTTTTTATTTTTTTCAAAATATGGCTGAATGTGAAAAACAAACATCTACTTTCACTGTCATTTGTAGTCTGACAAATGACAGTTTTACAGTTGAATCACTGTTGTAGAGGATGACGGTGTTTCCACGTTCACCATAAAGTCTCTGAACGTTCATATGGGTCATGATGATGACATAAGGCTGAGATATTGCATTTTATTTAAATTATTTACATGTATTGATAAAAGTAATGGTTGAAAAGTTATTTAGAAATTCACATCAGTAGATGCTTTTGGTCATCAGTGACTGTTTAGGTCTTCACATTATGAAATTAGCTATCCTAGTCAGTGCTTTGTGGACTTTCTCAGTTTAAGAGTATGTGATTGAATGCTCATTTTATTGAAAGTCAGCGTCAAAGTCAGCATTATTATCAGTTATGTTCATTGCACACAGAAATCTGAAATTACAAGACTTGAGGCTCCATGGTGAAAAGTGAACATAGTAGAAAAAATATCAGAGTATCAAAAGATATACTGTAAAATCCAATTAGTTATCATTACTTTAAAAAAAAAGCATGCAAACCGGTTGCACTTACAAAACAAGTAAAGAACTAGGTATTTTAAGTTGTGCTAACTAGAGCTTCTGTCATAGATTTGAGCAACTACAACAATCAGGTAGAATGGTACTTGTTAACTTACTTTAGCTATGCTCATCTTACTAAAGACTACTCAGAATTCTTATGTACTAAATGTGAAATTGACTCTGTGTTTGGTCTAGCCCCTTTGAGCTGAGAAAGGTCAGAGGTCAGCTGTGTGTCCATTGCCTCCCTGATCCTTCAGTCTGCTAACTCTTCCTGTGTTCCATACACCATAAAATGACCATGAAGTAGTCAAAGATAAACCATGACCCTGTTCTTAGAGCCTTAAAGTTTGTCAACCCTTCCCTTCTGTCATGGTTCTTTAAAATTTAATAAACTCAAAAGAGAATAAAATGTCTGAACAAGTCAAAATATTTAAATTAGTACTTTAGAACTTCAGAACATTTTACTAAAATTTAAGTTTCTAATACTTAATATATTTAATTATTTTTAATATTTGGGTTTACAGTGTAAAATAGGATATGACTCTATAAACACTAAACAATATAATTATAGATATAGATTATAACAATAACCAGCAGGGGTTGAGGAGACAATAAATAGACAATAAAAATGCAACAGTGAAGTTAAACAGATGAGGTATTGATAACAGATATTACTGATTTAAAGTGACACGTAATATGTGAAATAGAGTGGCAGTGTTTGTGAACATACATTGAGAGAATTAATCCATCTCCCTCAAATTTTTAGAAGGTCCACAAATCATCATTTGCTGCTGAATTTTGACTCTCATAATCCTTTTGGTGAGTCAGATTTCTCTCCTGGTTTGGTTTTTGTCATCTGCCTGTATTGACCAGTAGATGTCCTCATATCCTCAGTCATTGTAGTGCAGTATCAGCTGAAGCTAGTCTTTAATTTCATCCTTGTGTCATTTTTCTGATGTCACATTCATCTCTTGGCTGGTGTCTGCCTCTTCGGGGTCTGATTACTTTCACCATAATTTCCTTGTACGGCTCTAATGTCCCCCCACAGTCCAAACACACATATTAGAGGGAAAATCTCCGCATGAAATATGTGATAATCCAATTACAATGTTCTACAATTTCTTAGAAAATATCTGCGTCAGACATTAAATGTGAATCAAATGACAAAAGTGCTGGTTTGCTCATGTTTTCAATTTATATGATGGTGTGTTGTTATTACACATATATGTTGGTTTGTGTACTTTTATACAATGGATTTATAAATGTTCCACCAGAGAGAACCTGTAAATTGAATGTATTGTCATGTGCAGACAATATTTTGATGTAGATCTGGTAGCTCTAGAAAAACACTCCTTTTAAATTAAACACATTGTCTTATTAATTCCCAGAATTTTCACATTTTGGTCCAAGATTGTATCTCAGAAACTACAACCAACGAGCACTTTTGACTTAATTTTTCTTTTTTAGTGACTCAAATTCGGTGAAGTTTAACTACTTTTATCCTGGAAGCATTTTACTTGTAGACCAAGGTTACCGGTATATGTTTAGAAGTCTAGGCCTCAGATAAATAACATGTTATATCAGATAAAACTTAATATGGACAAAAAAAAAAACAACAAAAAAAAACAAAGCTGGAAATCTGTAGTGAAATTATTTAAAGTTCTACTTTTGTGACTGTTCCCAAATAATGTTTTTCTCTCTTTTTCACCTTTCTTTTTGAATTAACTGTCTTTATTGGAAGCAACTTCACTTGAAATAACATGAAAGTGCAATGTGACAGAGCACTTCCAATCTCTCATTTTTTCCTTTTTTTTTAATCTCTATAACAATCCTACCCTACCCAAAAGATAACAATTATCATTATAAATCCAATGTTGACATGTGAATAGTACAAAATACAACAGATACATAACTAAGGAAAATTAAAAAATAAAATAAAATAAAAGGGGGTGGAGGGCTCAGTTGTCAGTCAGGCAGGCTGTTAAGGATTCAATATAGTATAAGAGGTGTCTCCTTTTTCTTTTTTTTCAAATAAGTTTAAGGACCCACTGAATGAAAATCTAAGCTTTCAAGTCTAATGCCTCTTCTAACCACCTGCTGTGAAATGGAGGCTGAGGGTGTTTCCAGTTGAAGAGTATGAGATGCCTGGACAACAGGGTGGCAAAGGCAAGAACAGTTAGTATGACTTTAGAGGTAAAAGGCTGCGGGGGGGCAAACAAAGCCAACAAAGGATCAGGAGAGATATTGATGTCATATATTGTGTTAAGAGTTTTACAAATTTCAGACCAGAATGAGGCAAAGCTGGGACAGGACCAGAACATATGGGAATGATCAGCCGCGGACTGTTTGCACCTATTACATGAGTCAGATAGATTAGATCTGACACAGCCTCAAATTCGTGTAGTGAGCTTTATGTACCACTCTACACCGTAAGAGGGCGTGTCTCCCACAGATTGAAGAGGAATGGACCATCAGTAAAACTTGTAGCCTTTTTTCGCCTTGCTAAAGTGATCCATTATAGCAGGGGTCTCAAACATGCGACCCGGGGGCCAAATGCGGCCCGCCAAAGGGTCCGGTCCGGCCCGCAGGAGGAATTTAATACAAAAATTACATTGAAGATAT
>JAPTGZ010000008.1:34141388-34155039 GCA_029814645.1 Fowleria isostigma
ACTAGACCCTGTTATCATTTTATGTGCATTTGTGTGCACTATAAGCCCAGATAAGTTAAGTTTACTTAAAAAAAACCCCAAAAAACAGAGAAATGTGGTTGCCTTTAAAAAAAAAAAGTCATAATTAACAAACTTTTTAAGTACATTTAACTTAAAATCTTTTAATATTTTTAGTTTAATCACCTTGAAATGTAATGTATTGAATGTATTTAAGTGTAATAACTGTGCAAAGCAATTGATAATACAAACAATTTTTAACTTAAATGTACTTAAATAGTTCATTAATCATTACTTAATTTTTAAGGCAAACACTTTTCTGAAGGTTTTTTTTTTGGTAAACTTGGCATATCCGAGCTTACAGTGTGTGTCTCAGTATTGTATTTGTATTGTGCGAATAGACAAACCGATCATAAAGTGATTAAAACCAACCCCACCTGAAAATATACAAGACAAAACTGTTGCACCAGTAAGCTGGATGATGTCTACATGATAAAAGGCAAAAGAAAAAAGAGGTGTGAAATAAAAGTGTTTATCATCAGCCGGTTAAAAGTGTGTAAGAGATCCCACCATCATCATCCTCAGTCTTCACAGATTCCCCATGCTTCAGTTGCAACATCACTCACAGCTTTTCATACCATAAGGCTGGAGGCGAAACAAGGCTGACATTGTGTGGCTGAAGTCTGTCTCAGTCTTGGGATTATAAGATCAGGAATCTTGTGAATTATAGGTGAAAATGTGTGAAGTGCAACATCATAAAGTAAAAGTATCACCCCAAACATCCAGATATTTGTTCATTTTTAGGAGTACCAAAGGGAACCCTAACCCAGAAAATAGCATCTAATTTTTGTAGACAAAATATTAAACCTAAAACAGCTCCTTAAGGTCACTGAATTTCTTATAACACAGTAAGAATATTTCCCCCAAATGTTCTGAATGAAATGTACATATTCATCCAATCTAACATTAATCCTTGTATGGTGTTTGGGTCTTTTTTTATTAAAAGAGAAATGATGAGTAATTATTTTTTAATGATTTTTTTTTCTTCTCATATCTTGAATATATTACATTTTATTAAAAAACAAACTAAAAACAAGTAGTACTTTATTTATAAATGTGATCTAGCAAAGGAAGAAGGCAAATACTACACATATATGCTTTTTTATTATTGCTTGTAATTGGTATGAAATAAAACATCTGTTCAGTATTTTAACATAAAAATGTTTGATTATGTTGAATCAAAAACCCACAAATGCAGTGGGTCCACCACACCCACAAACACTGGCTGGATATCAAAAATTATAAACACTACATAAGGGTTTAACTGGTGGTGTGACTTGAATCCATTTGATATTCCTTTAGTCCAATGCTGATATTGGACGACACAGTATACAATAAACACAATAACTCCTGTGTTATTTCTTCCGTTTTAATACGTTGCTCAGGAATTTCTGCATACTAACAGTGACATGGCACCTCATATAAAGTCCAGTCTTCTGATTCATACTACAAATGGAAAGGGCAGCATTATTGGCTCTAGTAAATAAGATTAACTGCTGCAGCACAATATGGAATGTTTAAGGTTTGATTGCTCAACACGTTTAGAGCCGCAGCACAGACCTACATGGTTGTGCTGTGACTTGAAGGGATTTTAATATAGTAGAACAAAGAGGTGCATGAAAGCCACATAAAGTACAAATACTCTTAAGTACTTATGAATGATATTTTAGGAGGTCAGAGCGTCACATCATTAGTTAAATATAGGTACGTTTGTACGGTCAGTTGAAGATATAAAGCTCTGGCTGCCTGACGGTTCACATTAAAGGCCTGTGTTTTCCACATAGCTGGCACACTTTGCAATGCCTAGTGTAAGACTGAACCCGCAGTATGATGAAATACAAGGGAAACACAATGGGACAGATGCCAAAAGAAACAAAACAAAACAACAAATCCCACTTAACCTATTCACCTACATTAAGAAACAAAAGCTTTACATTTGGAAGTGTTTACTCCAGTAGTGTAGGATTTATGTGCAATCTACAAAGACCTCATGTAACAAGTGTGGTTTCAGATGATTCCAGTTTTTGCATTTTGACTAAAATCTTGATTAAAAAAATAGTATTAATTTCATAGTCTCTTTATTTAATTCATGAAGACCCAGAGGGTCAATATATAATTGAGGGACTTTTTGAGTTCCATTTATAAGGTAACATAGTTGACAGGTATATTTGATATTTTTGCTGTTTTTATTCCTAAAATCAACATAACATAACATCACATGACATTTTTACAGACATATTCTTCTAAATATTATATGTACAATTGAGTAAAATTGAAATTGAAAGTCATTATAAAGATATTGTAGTAACATTGTTGACATAAGAATGTGATAAATACACACTTGACTCACACACTATTTTATATTAAATAACTAAAAAAGAGAAGAAAGAACTTATGTTGGAGTCTGTCCAGTGTTTTCTTCAGGAGGAAATGACATCATGTGGAGCAGGTCATGTGATTTGGAATTAATACACTTCCTTCAAAGGTGTTTTTGTAATGGGTTACTTAGTTGAAAGTGATTTCCTGGACAAAGATAAAATTTGTTATTTTTCATATCAAATTTGATATACTGCCAAAAAATAAATATCTGTCATAAAAATCTCAACTTAATAAAAAGAACACATAAAAACCATTTTGGAATAAGTTCACTTTATTATTGTTTAGCTAATTAGAAGATGGTTGTTATTAAATTTGGATGGTTATCTCGTCTCGTTGACATTTTAGTATATATGGTCATTTATTAATTATGTATTTATCATTTATTAAAATGTGATTATTTCCATACTTAACCACATTATTACCATTAGTGTAGAACATGGGGTCACCAACCCTGGTCCTCGGGAGCTACTCTCCTGCCTGTTTTAGACGTATCTTTTCAAGCACACCCAACAGGTCATTAGGCTTCTACAGAGTTTAATGACAGGCATATAACTTGAATCAGGTGTGCTGAAAGAGGGATACATCTAAAACATGCAGGACAGAAGCTCTCCAGGACCAGGGCTAGTGACCCCTGGTGTAGAATCTGTCCCAGAAGACTCATTCATGAAGATGTATTTATGAAGTCTCTTTTTTTGCTTTCTCAGTGTTGCAGCTGCAGCCAGACCACAGATCCCAGACAACTGATGGGATGTGTCTCAATGTGTTCATGAAATGAACCTGTAGGTGTGCGCAGAAGAAATGTGTGATGTCTATGTGCTGAGATCCATTAGCTGACAATAAAAGTACAATGATAGAACTGGGTTTTAATCATCAGCCTCTTCCTGTTCTTCATCATTTGTATGGAATTCAACCACTAAGTCATCTTCATCTGTTTCCTCCTCTGCCAAAACATTGACAAGGGCTTTGGGGATGATGTCGCCCTCAAACCATAGTGGTTCTAGCTTGGTAGTCTCCATATTTATATGAAATCCATGGTTGAGGGGGGATGGGATCTCCTGGTAGTGCTCATGAGCCCTCTTCCAGATACATACCTGGAAGTTCCCTTTTCTCTTGTGCTGTGAGACAACCCTCCCTAGGGTGGGAAGGTGGAGAGGTCAGCGGAGACACCCAGTCGAGGTTTGAGCCACACATTCTTGTAGTAGGGAGAATTAAATGAAAAATTGTTACACGGTGGATAGAAGTGTGAAATTTGGTACAGATGTTCCCTGGGTGATACTAAGACAGTGGTTTTCAACCTTGGGGTTCTGGCCCGGAAATGTATTATAATATCACCATCAAAGAAAGACACCCCTTAAACATTTGTTTGTTTGTTTTAATTTTAGATCCGATGGAAAATATGAGTTCTTTAAGATGAAGTGCACTAGGTATTTACATAAATCACAAAGACTAATTAATATGGGCTCTGATGAAAGGTTCAATGACAGGATGATCAGAGTCACTGGTTTAAGTGGAGAATTACATGCACATGGCTGTTTTTACACTTAAATCTGTGATCATGGATTAAGATGTGCTAATTGTAAAGCATTATATGAAGAATGTGCAAGGGAATAATTAACACATGCTATGTTTCCATCTGTAATTTTGCACCCTTTGCTTTTTTTTTTTTTTTTTTTTTTAAGGGTGAGAATGTAAACTCTAATGCTCCAAGACTGTGTTTACTGGGTGGTAAAAGACAGATCGCTAACATATCAAAAGGGGAATTTTCTGTTATTATGGTCGGAGTCTCAGTTGCAGCTAAGATTATTCTTAAATACTGGAAAAACCATAAAGCCACACAGTTTAAAGGAACAAATATGGTAAATATTTTTATATTATAAATACATATAATGATAAAGACTGCTTTGTATGAACATATGATTTGTACATATGCTTTATGTTAAATACAGGAATGGTACCACAGCACTAGTCTGGGAACTATTTTGGTCTTATATTACTATTACTGCCTGTCAGCAGGATAACAGCTGATTTCCATTCCTCTGGTACTTATTTCATTTATATATTTCATTTAATTTTTTTTTTCTTTCTGCAAACTTCCAGACCTTGTACTACTATTGACACTTTTCATTTATGTATGAACGCCCTGCTTGATAGCACAGCGGCATTATATGATTGTCATGTACCAAGTAAAAACTCTGATAAAAAGTAAATATCAAATAATAACAATAATAATAATAATAATAATAATAATAATAATAATAATAATAAAATAAAGAGTGGGGATAATATAGTTATGTAGATAAAGAATGATCCTTCTAAATTATTTGCTTTGATGTTCATTGATTTGACTTAGTGCTAACAATATACCATAGTGGTTAAGATCTTATTTTTTCTTACTAAACTGCATCTATAGGAAAAATAGCAGAGATAATCTGTGTTTTACTATGAATTAACAGGTTTGGAGAAAATGACCCCTGCCTTTTTTTTTTTTTTCTTCTATAGACATTCAACATAGCAGGTCATTCTGTTCATGGAATATAAATAATGACATTTTTCTAGATTATTTTTCCAGTATCAGATGTTCATTAAATTAACCGTGCTACTTGATAATCAAAGATTATTTATTTATTGAAATGGAAATGCAAACATTTAATATGCACAGAAGAAAAATCCGAATGTACAACTCACCTTAATGTTGACTTTTCACAACTGTGGTCCAAATCTGTATCTAAAAACAATTATTATATTTCATCGTTTGTGTAAGAATATAAGATGATACTCAATCAACGTTTACAGGATGACAAAATATGCTGTGATACATTTCAGGTTTCAGTGTAGGGGCCTCAGACTGTGATGTAGGGGCCACCTTGTGGTAAAACAAAGTGTTGTCTACTTAAAGATTAACAGTCACGGCAGGACTCAAATGAACAAGCTACATTTGAGGGAAAAAAAAAAATCAAACATCACCGTGGATTATGAGCATTTCGGAAGTGTTTTTATGTGATACTAAATAGGGACGTTTCTGCGCAGCCTATCGGATTCCGGGATGCAATACGCATCCAAATGAAAAGAACGCCAGTCCTTTCGCTAATCCTTGTCTATCCTTTTTATCTCGGGACTCATAGCAGTCTGATCACTATGGGACAGGGATGCGGCGGGACAAAGCCATGCGGAGGATATTCCTGTAAATGACTGAAAAAAAAACAGGGTTCTTGGACTTCAGAGGGCGCAAATTGGGCGCATGTAGGCAAGCTGCGTATGCGTAAAAGTGGGCCAAAATGTTCCTCGTCCTGCTCCTGGGGTTCTATGTGGCCACAGGGGAACTTCTCTCCTCAGTGCGCTCCTGCCCTTCGCAGTGCAGCTGCTTTTACCACAACCTAAGTGATGGATCCAAGGCCAGGTAATGAAGAGGTCCAACTCAAAACCCTTTTCTACCTTCAAATTTCTGATTTTTACGCACGGACGCTTCTTTTTAGATGGACGGGTTCTGGCCTCACATAGAGGTGGACACGTGTACAAAAGATAATTCAGGGAGCACATTTTGGTCCAATTTTATTTAATGCAGGATTATCTCTCAAAGGCACTTTCAACCTCCCCATCTATGCCTTTTGTCAGAGTTTGGATGGGGTGTTTTTCCCAGAATTATAACATCAGCGTTCATGATGAAATCCCCACAAATGCGGCTGCCTGTAAAACTTCAGTAATTTAATTATTAAGGCTTGGGTAAATGTGAAGTTTGATTAATTGGCTAATTGATCATGTGTTTTGTTTTTTTGTTTGTTTGTTTGTTTGTTTTGTTTTGTTTTTTTGTGTGTATGTCTCCTAATTCACTTATTACCGTATTTTTGGTACTGTGATGTAGAACTGAACACAAATCCACCTGTGATATTTCCTGTAGGAGCGTGATTTGCAATGACCCCGAGATATCTCTTGTGCCTGTGGGGTTCCCCGTTGACACCTCCAAGCTGCGGATTGAGAAGACGGCCATCCAACGGATACCAAGCGAAGCCTTTAACTACCTCTCCAGTCTGGAATTCCTGTGGATGTCTTTCAACACACTGTCCGCCTTGAACCCGGACAGTTTCCGGGGACTCATCAACCTGGAAGAGCTTCGCCTGGACGGGAACGCCCTCACCGCTTTTCCTTGGGAATCTCTCATGGATATGCCCAGCCTAAGACTTCTGGATTTGCACAACAACCAGCTCACCTCGTTGCCCACGGAGGCCACAACGTATATCAAGAACCTCACTTACCTGGATCTGTCCAGCAACAACCTGCTGACCCTGCCCACGGAGGTGCTGTCCACCTGGCTGGCGGCTAAACCCACGCAAGGTCCGGAGAGCTCCAAAATGATTCTTGGTAAGAGGAAGCCTGAGGAGAAGTCAAATGTTGATAAACGCTCAAAAATGTCTTAAATCCTGCACGTAAATTAACATTAATTTGCTCCGATGACAGCAGATCTGTGGATATTAGGCAGCTATCACTAATGCTGATCCGTGGAGAAATGTTTCTGAGCACATTAGTATTAAACAGTGCCATATGCGTCATGGAAAATAAAATGAAGAAATCTATAGAAGTACAATTCGAAGATGAATCAGGTTTAATAAAAAAATAGTTCACAAGATTTTCTCTGCCTAAATACTGTACAAAATAAATTATTAGACCAGCCTTTGTCCTCAATTTCTTGTTCATTTTAATGCCTGGTACAACTAAAGGTACATTTAATTGGGCAAATACAATGATGACAACAAAATAGCTGATGGGAGTTTAATTTAAAAGTTGATATCTAGCCATTTTTCATATATATATATAAATTTTTTTTTGACAATAACCAAAGTCACATAAGTTCTTGCATCAATAGCTGTTGCATTGTACTGACAAAAACAGTGCTTTTAGGCATTCTATGTTTTCTTTTTTGCCTGTTTTGGCCACATGATAAACACAGGAGTTAGTACTTGATTATGTAACCATTCTTTTTGATGACTTTTGATATTCTAATTTTTTTTCCACAACTGTATTTCCCCAAATGTAGTTTACCTCATCCAAGAACAGCTCCACCACATTTTTTTTTTAAAAAAGGTTGTAATGTCAAAAATAAAGTGAAACTTCAGACCACTGTATGCAATACTCTGAACAAATGCAATTGCACTATTCTATTTCTGTAAAGGTAGTTTTTGTGTTGCTTATTATTTATTCAGCAGGCGTTTTTTTTTTTTTTTCTAAAATCCCTCAATTCTAAGTGCTTGAATTATTTTCTGTCATTATGTAGTTCATTTAACTAATTAATTAAAATTAAAAAATATATGGTCTTTTGTCATTTAAAGCTGTGTCTTTGTTTTCAGCTTCTAGAATGATTTTCTCTTAAAATTACAGTTTCCCTACACAGAGTCAAAAGTATTTTCCTCAAAAAAAAGTAAATTTAGCTCTATATTGAGTTTGGAGAACGCTACCCAAAAAGTAATTTTTACTCTTTTTAGAGAGGGACCAAATGTTATTTGACTAGAGTAAAATTTTCTCCAATTTGAGTACATTTTACTTGAGGTAGATTGGAAAAAAACTTAGACCATTGTTGAAGGTAGATTTTCAGAAACTTGGGAAGTAAAACCAAATCTTCTGTTGGTTTTTGTCAGTTTGGGTGAATTGTCCTTTTACCATTCATTACTACTCTGAACATTGGGTAGATATTTTGCACCTATTTCAGATTTAAAGCTGGTGAATTGTGACGTGCTTTTCCAAAATCTGATGTTCATTGTTGGACTATCACCATCACCATCACCATCATCGTCATCATCACCGTCACTGCCATAGTCATAGCCAGAGGTATGTAGTTTATGAATTAAATGTTAATCCTCTTACAGGATTAACAACCTAACATCCACACCAGCCATCTGCAGGCCTGTCTATCACTTTGAACACAACTGGACATTCATCTTCCTTTGCTAACCTGACTTATACCCTCACTCTCAGGTCTCCATGACAACCCCTGGGTTTGCGACTGTCGACTCTATGACCTGGTCCAGTTTCAGAAGTCTCCAACGCTTTCAGTGGCGTTCATCGACACACGACTTCGCTGCTCAGCCCCAGAGAGTGTCTCTGGGGTTCTGTTCAGCGATGCAGAGCTGCGGCGATGCCAACTTCCACGCATCCACACTGCTGTGGCACGTGTCCGGAGTGCTGTTGGAAACAATGTGCTGCTAAGATGTGGGACTATTGGAGTGCCTATTCCAGATCTAACATGGCGTAGGGCAGACGGACAGCCCCTTAATGGAACAGGTGAGTCAGCAAGTCTTAGGCTCGTGGAATCGCTCTCTCACTGTTTCTGTATAGAACTCTCTGTTGTGTTGTACTTATATTAGATAAGATGCTTTTGTAGCGCTGTTGTTAATTAAAGTAAGAGCTATGAGTGGATTGTAATGGTGTAAGTCTGACTGACAGCTGGGGCTTCAACAGTGAGTTATGCAACATTCATGATTGATGCAACATTGTGTAATCACCTGTTTCTCTTCTTTTATGTCTAGACAAGAGGATGTTTTGGAATTAACACTTTTGCATTCATATTAGTAAATGATAAGTAACATCCATATTATGTTTTTTCTATTTTCACAGTTCAGCAAGAGAACTCAAAGGAGGGAATCACCTGGTCCATTCTGAGTGTCTCAGCAGTGTCCTATCGTGATTCAGGGAAATACATCTGCAAAGCCTCAAACTACGCAGGAAATGCGGAGGCTGTCATTTCCCTCATTGTTTCCAACTCACCCAAATTAGATGGAAACCAAACAAGCAGCACTGACAAGAAGACCAAGGGGAAGAAATCCAATCCAATGGGCAAAGCTGCCTATCAGGAGAAACTGGTGGCCAGATATGTAGTCCCAACCACCACCTCTCTGTCACTGCCCACTCTGGATCCCGGGCTCCCACCTGGTCTTGGGTCTGTACTAGCAGTTGCCAGCTACAGCCTGCCTGACAAAGTCACCCCTGGGCCTGCCACCTCCTCCAACCCAGACGCACTGCTGGACCTGGAGAAGACCAATCTAAGCAACCTGGCAGCAAACACATCCTCCCTACAACAGGACCCAGACAGGGTGGTGCGCTCAGTCAAAGTTGTGGGGGACACAGACAATACCATTTCTCTTAACTGGAGGGCTCCGAAGGCAAAGAACACAACAGCATTCAGTGTGTTGTATGCTGTGTTTGGAGAAAGGGACATGAGGAAGATCAATGTCGGGGCAGGACAAACACGTGTTACTATTGAGGGGCTGGTGCCCAGGACCAAGTACATTGCCTGTGTGTGTGTCCGTGGCTTGATCCCCAAAAAAGAACAGTGTGTCATATTTTCCACTGATGAAGCAGCTAGTGCCACGGGCACCCAGAAGCTAATTAATGTGATTGTGATCACAGTGGCCTGTATCATCGCAGTCCCGCTCACTGTCATTGTGTGTTGTGGGGCTTTGAAAAGACGCATTCAGAAGTACTGGGGAAAGAAATCGAAGGACATCCAAGATTCATATGTGACCTTTGAAACTCTGTCGCCTGGTACAAAAGCCAAAGGGCTGGAGGGTGAATATTTGAATAGACTGAACCCAGAGGAGTCCAACAGACTCTTGTCAGCCCGTTCCAGCCTGGACTCTGAGGCCACGGCTAAGATTGAAGGACAGCCTAATGAGTACTTCTGCTGACGTCATGCTCCAGCTCCGGCTCCTGCTCCACGGCATCTCCCTCGCACTCATCCGCACACTCATCCTCATCTGAACCTCGATTCTGCTTCGCATGCTCATCCACATCACCACCCCACCCATTCCCATTCCCATTCCCATTCCCACTCCCACTCCCATTCCCACTCCCACCCCCACCTCCACCCCCATCCGTATCCACAACACTATCCTTACCCTCACCCTCAGCACCATCCTGACGTCAGTCCCCCTCCCACACGCTCCCATACGCCCACGCCATGGGATTCCCCCCCACCTGTCCCTCCTCGCTGGATCATGCCACCAACTCCACCACCACCAAGAGCCAGCTTCTATCAAAGAACTTTTGCACGCTGTACCATCATGGAAATATCAGTTTAGAGAATATCTGACATTTTAATCAACTTGTTTTTCCAGACATTGATAGAATGTTTCTTGCAGATAGAATAAAACTTACCAGACTTGCACATATATATCCATATATTATCACCAGTATGATTTATGCACTAATTCAGACACTTATCTTTAAATGCCTAAAAGAATGTTTTTGTCACAAAGCCTGTAAGATTAAATGGCTGGAATTTATCTTTAATCTTTTTTTTTTGCATGGCCCAGCGAAGGAACCTCTGAAACCTGATCTGATTTAAAGGGAACTCAAAGTGGACAATCTTCCATTGTTTATATCATATATGTACGTGTATGATTTGTAAATACATTTCAGGATGGTGTACACTTACATATAGTAAGCCTGTGCCTCTGTATATATCTGTCATAAGTTCACAGAGTAGATATACACACAGGCATGGTTTAACACTCCTAAGAAATGGAGGACAGCTGGAGCTGGAGAGAAGTACAGAAAGGACTGAACTATGACGCAATGTAAATATGATGGAGATGAAATGTGAAATGGAAATTTCTATTCCCAACAAAGACACACACACACACACACAATGAAATCTTTCTATGTACCTGTTTTGTGCCACCTAGAGGCATCACTCCCCATTTAATGTAGATCTATTCACTCCAATGGTATAAAATGAATTTAGTGAAATAAACTTTTATATTTACATATCCAGTTATCAGTTCTGTGTGTTCTTATATCTCTATTACAGGGTTTGTACGGGTGCTTGAAATCCTTGAAAATGCTTGAATTACAATGTTGTATTTTCAAGGTCTGAAAAGTGCTTGAATTTTAGTTGAAGTGCTTTGGATTATAATCAAATGTACTTACATACATTGATACATTTTGAAAAATAAAACTTTATGTCAAAAAAAATTCCCAGGTGTTTTCAGGTCGACTCCAGGTATATTTTTTATCTTAAACTTTGACTCAGTGACAGTGTGCCTGAAGAACACCAAATGGCTTCCCTTTTTTGGACAAAACTTTGTGTTCTCCTTTAATTTCAAATTTTTTGCTATTATGAAACATAATTTAGGGTGTTTATAGCATAATACAACACACATCATTGCATTCCATGCAGTGATAAGGTGCTGTAATGGAAAATTTTAAAAATGACTCTTGAAAGTGCTTGAATTTAACCTTGAAAAATGTGTATGAACCATGCTATTTTCTCTATTTTATTTGATGTATTGAGCTTTTCATCTCTATGTGGGTGCTTGGCTGTTCCATATTTCTATGACTGAGTTAAGAACTTTGCAGGTCTTACCTCCTCTAGATTTGTCAAAGTGGACAATAATGAACATTTAGTGGGTCAGAGGAGCCTCTGACTCCGACATGGGTTAATCGTGAGTGTCTTTGTGGAGACTTAGAGGACGGACACTTGTTTCGTACCGGGTACGTCAAGGATTAAGTTTAATAGGCTTCTCTCGTCTGCTTCAGTCGACATGTCTTGAGCGCGAATGTAGCCCTTAGTTTTTAGGACTTTTTTGGACTATGGACATATTTTGTTTTCTACTAGTTCTTGTTTTATTGAACGTTCCTGTGTATGAAACATTTTCTCAATGTTTACTTGGGTGTAGCTGTGTAGAAGACCGCCATGGAAGGTAAGACCTATTTTTTTAGTCTAATCTGCAAGCAAAGGTATTTTTAACCTTAGTTTCTGTGTCAGTGGGTGGCGTTTAATGTATCACTTAAGGAACATATGGCAATATGTTTAAGATTATGCTGTACAAATATGATGGGAAACGCCTGTTGGTGTGGTTAGATGATGTTATTGTTATTTGGTCGTCTTAAGATTGATTTTGTCTAAGACCGATACAGTTCTGGTACTAAATCTGTCATGCCAATAGGCTGCATTTATAGTGTGTAAACAGTCTTTATTAGGTTGTAAGTAGTAAGTATGGCACTAGATGTAACGTTTTCTCAAAGAATTTAGGTAGTACTTGTATGATTTATTAATTTATTTATTTTTTTTAATTTTATTGGTTTCTTGCATAAAATGCAAATCATTGCATGTGCGACACTGTAAATCCGTCAATGTAATGGGGGGACTGGGAGCATAGGAATGCGTCTGAAATGTAGAGGTGTAAACTAGCATTAAATGTAAACAATCCTAAATTCTAAAGAGTTTCCTCCATCATCGTAGGTCTCTTATATGTATGGAGGAGAGTGCGTTTGGGGCCATACCAGAGAACCTTCCGGGGGATATGACCAAAATACGAATAGAAAAGTCTCACTTCACTGAAATACCCCGTGGGGCTTTCTCAAAAACACCCTCTTTGGAAAACCTGTGGCTGAACTTCAATGACATCACAGTCATAAACTCCAAGGGTCTGGAGGGTTTGGGGAACTTGACCGAGCTCCGTCTGCAGGGAAACAAACTGCGTTCAGTACCATGGACAGCGTTCGAGGACACGCCGGGCCTGAAGATCTTGGACCTGAAGCACAACCAGCTGGACGTCCTACCGGAGCATGCGTTAAAATTTTTGCCCGGTCTGACTTACTTAGACTTATCCTTCAATCAGCTTACGGTCATATCGAAGGAAGTTTTCCTAAACTGGCCTCTGTACCAGAAACTGCAGAGCCGGGAGGAGCAGGAGGCGCCTGGATTCGTGCCGAACGTCGTCCTGGCCCTCCACGACAACGCCTGGCTGTGCGACTGTCGCCTGAAGGGGTTCGTAGAGTTCATCAGGTCTGTCAGCCCACCCATTATTCTGATGAACTCCTACTTGACCTGCTCAGGGCCGGACTATAAGGCAGGGAAGTTCTTCCATGAGGTCGATCTGCGGCCATGCATAAAGCCGGTGGTCAGCACCCCATCCGCCAACATCAGCCTCCCCCAGGGCGCAAACGTCACCCTCCGCTGCCTGTCCAAGGCCAGGCCAGAACCGGCGGTGTGGTGGACATATGGCCTGAAGATAATCAGAGGATTTCATGGTAAGAGTGTGGTGCGTACAGTGTATCATTTACGCCCAGATGGAGTGATATCTTTGAGTAAATTAGATGTTTTGACACGCATTTTAATCCTACACTCATTCTTGAGGAGATTGAGGAGAGTAGACTAAGGCTAAGTCTATACAGCCACGGAAAAAAATATTAGACCATCAAAAGTCATCAAAAACAATGGTTA
>JAPTGZ010000008.1:34164426-34176065 GCA_029814645.1 Fowleria isostigma
GGGTTACTGCAAAGGGATCTGGGGGGGGGGGGGGCGAAGAACGTTAAGCCTCCAGTGTGTCAACAAATACAGTGGTTTGAACAGATTTATCTTTACAAAGTGAAACAGAATAACATACTGAATGGTGACGAACCGAATGATGAAGTACATGAAAGACAGAGTTGATTCATTAGACCAGGGGTTTCAAACATATGGCCCAGGGGCAAAAACAGGCCCGCAAAGGGTCCAATCCGGCCTGCAGGATGAATGCAAAAATTACACTGAAGATATTTACAATCAAGGATGTTAAACTCATTTCAGTTCAGGTTCCACATTCAGCTCAATATGATCTGAAGTAAAATAATAGCATAATAACCTATAAAATATGACAACTCCATTTTTCTATGTTCAACTGGACTAGTTTTGCTCTTTTGAAACAAAACAAGTCCAGTTGAACCTTGAAGAAAGAATAATAATAACCTGAGCAAATGAAAAATTGAATAAAAAATTGTTCTTATTTTAGTTCCAATCTCCAAATTTTTAGCAATATTATACCTGTTACCAGTTGTTTGTGTAACACTGTGTGTAACGCACATCCATAAATGATATCTTGAGGCATAATATTGTTAAAATGGCACATATTTTTCTTATGAAATCTAAGTTTTTTTCAGGTTATTCACGTTTTTTGTGAAAAGACAGTTTGTAAATGTAATTTTCATAATTTAATGTTTTGTATTCCACAGAAAGAAAAAAGTTATAATTATCTATAGTTTATGATACCATTATTTTACTGATGTGACCCACTTGAGATCCAATGGAAGAAATGAGTTTGAAACCCCTGCATTATACTGAAAACACACACATTGTCTCACACACACACACACACACACACACACACACACACACATGCAAACACAGACGCACAGACATTATTGATGATTCAACCGTTTCTGCTCCAGTCTCAGTTTGAGCTCTGACACCAGTGCTTTGTTCACACTGTCCTGTCTGGTCATCACTGGTTTCTTTCTGGGTTTGGGGACCACCGTCGCTGATATGGTGGGTACTGCCCACTGTCTATCTCTGGGCACGTAGGTTGGCGGAGGAGGCGGCAAAAAGGGGGCACAGGGCGGTGGAGGTGGGGGCGACTGTCGTACAACATTGCTGACATTGTTGTTGTAGTTGACGTTGTCCATGACGGCCTCTGGCTCTGGCTCCTGCACCTCCTCTGCAACTTTGAATTTGTCCCCAGAGTTTTCGGAACTCCTGAAGGGGCTCTTGAGCCAGGGTTGTTGCTGCTTCCTCCTCCTGACGCGGCGGTTGGGCAGGATCCGGTTGGACTTTTTGTTGCGCATGAACGTCGCAGTGGAGATGATGACTGTGACTACGACCATGAGACAAATGACACCAGCGAGTATGCCTAGGATTTGCAAAGGCTTGTTTCTACTCTGCATTATAAATGATGTCAAAGGCCCCCCATTGAGTTGGGTCTGTAAAAGAGCACAAGGAGAATTCACATCCATGGGAGTGAAATCAGAACTGTCACACAATCCACTGTATGTACTGCATGTGTTTCATTTGGCCAGAGAGATGTAAGAGCAAAAACAAACTAAAAAAAATCTGCACATTTTGCTTTTTGTCATTACAACAAACTCATCAACTGGATTTTCAGCCAATTAAAAGAAAAAAATGTATAATTAAACTGTGTTTCTCAAGACAAGATCAGAGAGGTTGACAGAAAAACCCTTTGCTGAGACCATTCAGCATTGCATTTAGGGATTTAAATGTAACATAAAAGCTACATAATTTGATGTAATTTCCATATTCTGGTAGGTTGTTATGGTTGTTCTACCATAGTCTAAGAACTACATCAAATCACTGAAAATAGAAGAATGGGAAATGTCCAGAAGACGCTTCACATTGTGCTCATGTACTCTTTTACAGACACAACTTTATACTTATACAAAATTCTTTGAAAGTAAAATGCTAGAAATTCTAAGTACCACAGAATCAAAACTCCAGTAGTGCTGTGCTGATGATCTCCAGGGGGGGGCTACATTTATGACATAGACCTCCTTGTAATCTTTCTGATCTTGCCCTGAGACTGGATACGGGACTTTTTCACAGAGTTCCAGTATATAAGTGTTGAAATGATGATTGTCACAGAAATGGCGAAGGAGACAACAGTCCCAAAAATTCCAAACACAGTCCCTGGACGCTTCCT
Source organism: Fowleria isostigma (assembly GCA_029814645.1). Lineage (NCBI taxonomy): Eukaryota > Metazoa > Chordata > Actinopteri > Kurtiformes > Apogonidae > Fowleria > Fowleria isostigma. Next base: position 34,166,627 of record JAPTGZ010000008.1, read on the forward strand.
TAGGCTCAAGAAGTATGAGAAAAATCTGGATTTGACCTGTAAACATGACAAGTGAATGTAAGTGAGATCCAAGTCACTTACACAACTTCTATTTTAACAAAAGAAATGAGTGAAGGTAACATCAGTGAGATGCCATATAAACTGCTGCACATAAAGACAACATCTTCATGATTTCTAACACTTGAAATGTAAGTTTGAAGGCTTCCTCTCTAACTATTTAATCATCTAAATATTATATTTGTGATTGCATTGCAAGTAATAGATGAAAAAAGTAATGACTGATTCTTAGAAAGATGGAGTCAAAAGATTTATTGTTAGAGTTGTTAAACTCATTTCCATCAAGGTCCAATAATATTTAGTAATTATTTTTTCATTTAGAAATATAAAAACTAGAAAATTTAATTACATCTTATATAAGTATGCATTTCTATTTCTATAAAATGTTCTTGAGAAAATGGAAAATTAAAAAGCAAAAAATTATTTCTATTCATTTACATTAATTTTCCTTATAACAGCATAACTTTAAAAAGCTGAATTAAAACTTTGAATGCCATATTTTCCATGTTTAATATACCATTTAAACTTTGCAAATTATGGCTTTGTAATGACTTACATAAACTGAAATGCTCAACTTACTAGATGACTGAATGTAGCCAGCCTCTACACACTGTAGTTTTAGTATGTATGAAATAAATTCATGTAATGTTAAAAAGAAGGACTTCTTTTTTGCAACTCCACATGGCTGCGTTAGCAGTTACCATAAGCTAACCAAACGCTGACTGGATATTGCTAAGAGTAATATAAATTTCACAACTAACTATAGGTTTTTCTCTTCACTTTGCCTTTAATGGACAGTTAAAGGTTTGATATATGACTTTTTTCTATTTAGCTGACTCCATTGCTGAGCTAATGTTAGCTAGTGTTGCATACTGTTGCAACTACAGAAAACAGGAGAAAGACACTGAGTTAGCATCAACAAATGATCAACTCCATGCACATCTCCCACTTTGTACATTTATCTTGTCACATGTTCTGTTCAACTTACAGCTTCAGTGATGTCGATCTTGACGACTGCCGTGGTGCTGAAGGAGGGCTGGCCTCGATCTCTGGCCTGGACCACCAGGGACCATGTGGTGTCTCTCTGTTTGGTGATGTTCTGAATAATGGCCATGGACTTGATGTACGACTTGAGAATGATCTCCCCGGTGTCAGCGTTAATGTCAAAGATGTTGATGTCTGGTTCAGCTTTCATGATGGCATACTCAATAACGTTGTTGGGTATTTCTGCATCATCATCTACAGCCTGTGTATACAGATTCAGATTCACAAAACTTTATTTGTCCCCAGGGGGCAATTTAAGACATGCATCAATATTTGTGATTTTAATTCTTAATGTTATCTGACCCCTTAAATCATGAGTTCAGCATACCTCTATTTTCACTGGAGCTCCAATCACCATGGTCTTCTCAAGGAAATTGTCATTGAATGCAGGTGGGTGGTCATTCAGGTCCAATACAGTCACAAAGACCTCAGCCAGGCTGTACTTTCCCTCAGAGTCCTCGGCCTTCACATAGAAGTTATACTTGGACCTCACCTCTGCATCCAGGCTGGCCCATGGTTGGGTGTAAATGATGCCAGATGTAGGCTGGATCAGAAACCTGCAAAAGATGGCATCATTTTAAATATTTTACCAAATAAATGCATGTTTTTGCACATTTTTAAACAGTAATTGTAATTTTTATCTGGATTTTATGTGATCTTGTGATGTAATACCCAAACATTGACATCAGCTCTAACAAACAATAAAAACAAATAATTTTCCTCAGACTCAGAGAACATAAACCCACTCACATTGACATTATTTTCCAATATTATCACTAAGGCTATATTCAGACTGCAGGAAAATGTTGCCAAAATCCTTTTTTTTTTTTTTTGCATATGTGACCTGTATCTGATCTGACAGTTTCATCAGCAAAAATCCAATTTTTTCAATCCGACCCAGGACACTTTCATATGTGCTTCTGAATCCGATACGTATCTGTTATTTTGCAATGCAAATTCAGTCTGAACGGCCAGGTTGTTAAACCATCATTATTAGTCTTCCTCTTCCACCTGAACATCAAATACCACTCTTTGTAAGTTGTTCTGTCTTGCAATATGGCCAAAAAATGTTAGTTCTTTAAATTGGATACGCCTAAGCAGGAAGTGTCTGGTATTAATTCTCTTGACTACTCCCTGGTTGGTATCCATATCTCAAAAATTTGATCTTTCAGTGGATTGCAAGGTCTCTCTTCTCTCTTGCCTGTACATCTTCCTCATGTTGCACCAGGACCACCGTTTTGTCAGCATACAATAGGCTGTTGATACGGATTGTTAAATGTTGGATGACCTCTGATGTACTAATGTTTCTGAAGAGGTTCTCAGGGTATTGACTGAAATGTGATAGTACTGACTTGTGAGAGAATGTCAGCTACTTAAGTATGATAACAAAGTATTTGTACTTCATTACTTGACACCTTTGAGTATTAATGACTTAAAGATCCTTAAGAGTGTAACTAGTGTTTATAACCTACTGCATTTGAGAGTTAGCTGTATAGAAGATCTTCAAGCTACAGTTTAATAATAGTAGCTCTGACACAGTAAATCACTGTTATAAATATACTGGAACAGATCACATATAGAGTGAGAATGGAATAAGACAGTCACACAAACCGAGTTGTTTCTTGAGTGACTTCTAACAGTGCGAGGTAATTAGAAGCAAACAACAGTCTATTTTCTTCCACCAAATCCTATTAGAAGATTAACAAAGACAGAGCAACCAAAGATCAGACCTGCATTACCTGTGGACTCTGAGGTGTCCAACAGCCTGCATTAAAAGTACCAGGGAAGACAGAATGCTACATTACCCTTACATTTAATTCTGCAGCACTTAACACCAAATTTATACATTTCCAGGGGCATCTCAGGATAATCTGAAGTGACACACTTACAAATGGTTTGACCAAACCTAAGCACTAATCTACAAATATTGCAAATCTCTCTGCTCTGTTTATTGTGGAAGTCATTCCCTTGAAGGCCAAGTGACATCACATATCAGCCTGACATAGCCCACAATCCGTACTGAGAGGTCCTAAAAATACTCCTTCCCTTAACCTTTTTTCATAGAAACTAGGTTGTTTGTCTGTCTGGAAAATCCCTGTGACATTTAAGGCCTCTTTATAGACTTAGTCCTGTCAGATTCCACTTTTTTCCAATTACAGTAACATCTTTCCATTCTCGCACATTTGGTAATTTTTACAACATTTCTGCAATATGACCCAGAAAAGTCATGTTTTTCACATTAGAAAAATTATGTTAAGATTTAAGTGAGTAGTCAACGATGATATGAGTAAAGTGTGAACAAGGGATTCATAGTGAACTGTATCTATAGGCATAAAAGAGAATATATTTGGTTTAACTGTGAGCATTGGAGAGAAGAAGTCAGTGTCCAGGTCCAGTGAGTCTTTTCTCTCAGAGGTTAGACATCTATTGGAAACCTAATAAAAATGAAGACTGAGAGAAAAGCCAGGAAATCCAAGAAAAATGTGGAAAGAAAAAAACAACTGCAGGCAAATATGTATAGTTACAAAGTGCAGTTGAATACGCACCAGCAGAGAGTGGGTCCACAACAGCAGCACTACATATTTCTTGGCCATTTAATATCTTTTGTGTAAATCTGATACTTTTATGAGCAGCATAACTGTCAAGGTATGCTAATAATGCTAAGTGATTTGTTGTGGTAGATATATTATATACATGACATAAGCCCTAAATATGGAGTGTCGGGGATGCCAAAATTAAATAAATGGATGTATCATTAAATAATTCCTTAAATGTGTCATTAATTTATTACAATTGGAAATACATACGTTAAATAAATGAATCCATCTATCAGTAATTACTTAACTGTGTCATGAAGGAATTAAAATAGTAATTTAAATATATATAATTATTTCAATATTCAATTAATTATTTCATGGTCTCTGCCCAAGAACGCCACAATTAATTTATTTTATCTGTCACTGCAGCTCATCAACAGACACCAACATCTGATTGGTTCCTGCACAGCAAGTCAAAACAAATCAATCCCAGGTAATGGATTAACCCAGAGCCAGTCATGTGGTGGTGGTATTCATTTGATTTACGTCTGTTTGGATATGGTTTCCACTAATAAAAATCCAGAAGGAAGACACATTTATCAGTAAGCAAAATTTCCATCTGTTTAGTGACCACGGTTTTTTTGGTCGGACAGTGAAGAAATTACTCCAAGAACTTCAATAAATTCCTCTTCTTTATTTGCCACATACTCTGGGTCAGCAACTCCTGACTCCATATTCTCTGCTAGGTCCAAAATGTATCTTCCCAAAGCAAGAGAGAGCTGATGAAGATCCTCCATTAAGGATCTGCCATGTTTTCAAAGTATGAACTTCAGACTAAAGCAATCGTCTTCACCGGATCAGTGTTAACCCCACCCACTGAGTTTGATGGGCGAGGTTGACAGATTAAATTAATTCATTGTGGCACTCTTGACAGAGGGACCATAAAATAATTAACTGAATAGTGAATAGTGCTTTTAAATTGTTGCGTGCCTTGCATTTTTAATCATTGATAGGATCCCAAGAGAAAGCGTCATCTCATTTTGTGTGCACTACTGTTGTATGTGCAGACTTAATGACAATCAAATCTGATTTGACTTGATTTGAAATAATTTTATATAATTAAATTGCTATTTTTAATTAATTCATGACACATTTAAGTAATTATTGATAGAGGTATTTATTTATTTTGTGTATGTATTTCCATTTTTAATCAATCAATGACACATTTAAGGACTTTTTCAATGATGTATTAATTTATTTAATTTTGGCAACCCTGTGCTCCATACATAAAGGATCAATTTAATACAGTAAAACAGTAAAAATGCTTTTGTATCATAGTAACAGTTTCTGCAAGCAGACACTGTAGGGGTCTTTAAAAAACTACAAGTATACTTAGTTTATTATTGTTAAATATTTAGATATTTTATTGCTGTATGTCAGCATAAACAGACATAATGGTAACTAGATATTTTTGGCAAACCAGAAATGCTCTCCATGGCAACAAACATCTATAGGATACTACATTCAGCCCATGACACAGAGCATGAGTGAGTGATGCAGACTGGACTCCTGCATCATGTTTTTTCAGGGATTTATAAGTTTACAGTGTCTTTAGGTGCAGCTGGTATAATGCATATTTGGAAAACCAATCCAAACAAAATTATTTCCATCTCAAATGTTGTTGTTTTTTTTCCTTTGCTGTTTTTTCAATCCTATATACATTTGTCAACACTGTAAACCCTCTAATTTTCTGATGTATTAATATTTTGCAAACCAGATGGGAGAACATTGAGGACAGTTGAAGATCACTGACATAGAGACATGGAAACGTGTGCTCTTTGAAAAGAGAATTAGGGTTTTGATCCACTAAAAGTACTATATTATGAGAATCAGTAGTACGAGGGGTACAGAGTTAACCACTATGAGAAAAATTATGACTACTATCTTTGTACTTGTTAGTTAATTATGTCTACTTATGTACTATTGGACAAAATAAAGCTAGTTTTGCACTCTTATACTCACAAATCAGCTCCTGATCCATAGATGGAGTACTTTACTTCACCCCAAGGTCCTGAATCTGGATCTGTTGCCTAAAAAGAATAAAGAAGACTATTGTAGCTCTTCACTGCATTATAAAGCTTTCACACTGTTAGCATAATCTACTTCAATATGGTGTACAACCCGACTCCCCCTGTCAAACCCCCCCCCCCAAAAAAAACCAACAAAAAACAAGGTTGTCTTTTTCTCATTAATACTCAGCAGTTTAATAAACAGTAGTATTGTAAGGCTGGATTTTTGTTTCCTGAACTGAAAAAACAAAAGCAGGGTTGCTTCCTATAATGACTGAAAATATCTATTCTGTAATGGAACATACTGTTACAGTAGTCAGCTATAAAAAGGCTGATATTTTGATGTCACAGAGACCATCATCGTGGCATCAGCTAATCTGTCTGTCACTGCAGGGATGCCTGTTCACTGTCTCCGTTTGTCCAAGGTCACTTGTTGGCTGTACTTTTATCTGATTGAAATTGCCTGGGATCAAGGCAACGAGCCCCTGCAGTGTTCACGCAACACCAGGATTTATGAGTCAGTCTCCCTGTAGCTGTGTTTGTGCCTCTGCAGGACTGATAAACCAAAGGGCAAATGATTAAAAAATAAATAAATAAAAAAACATTAAAGATGTCACAATATATCTATGGATCTGTGACTTAATTGAAAATCCTCAAAACATTTCAGTGCTATTTCCATGCATGTTTTTGTGCGGCAGCTGCATGTGCTGCAAAGCATTAGAGAAAAAAAGACAGAAATCTGGGATTCTGGTGTTACACAACAAAATGAAAGTGATAGCCATCTGGCAGCTTACCTCGCCTAGCTTTTATCTACATGTTTTACACATATTATCCCACCCCACCTCCCCCTAAAAAGTCTACATTTAGGGAATTAATGGCTCTCATGGGTATTTTGTTCAAATCAGAATTCCTCTTTAGCCCATAGTGACGTACATTGGTGATGCATGTATTTTTAGACATGGACGTGCACTCACCGTTACTGACACAACATTGGAGCCACCAGGTGAGTTTTCAGGAATTCTAGCAATGTAGTAATCCGAGGCGAATTTAGGAGCATTGTCATTGGTGTCGAGGAGATGAATGACAATATCTGCTGTGGCGCTAAATCTCTCTGGTGTGTCAATCTCAACAGCAAGTAACTAATGGAAGACAGACAGAAATGATGAATACAATATGCATTTGTGGGTTTTCAGTGAAATGTTAAGGCACGTTAACGTTGCAGTTTCTTGGTTCAAAGACAAAGAGATAAGAAACATTTAAATCATTCAACCTTGTATGTGAGGAAGTGGTTTTTCTCATAGTCCATAGCAGCAGAGTCTTCAACTAAGATGGTGACTTGGGCCTCATTGAGGACAGTCTGAGGGACCACACGCAGCATCCTCCCTGGTCCAATCAGTCTTAGGTTAAATTTTGCATTAGCACCCTGTTAATTGAAGAGCAAGATTGTTATATATACAATAATATGATCTAAACCACAGGTGTCAAACATACAACCCAAGGGCCAAAAGCGGCCACCTAAGGGTCCAATCTGGCTCATGGGAGGAATTTGTGAAATGGGTCTTTCCATGAAACTCTTTTTAGACCCAGTAATAAAAGAAAAATTTAGATATATTTCCCCCCCAGAATGTACCTAATGATGACTCCAGATAAATGCAGAAAAAAATTATTCTTGTTCTGAGACATCCCAAAATTAATTAATTTTTAATAAAATAAAAATAGGACCAAAATTGGGACATGAAAACCTATCTAGTGCATTCAATCTTAAAAACATGACTTTAAATGGTTTTATGTATAGCACTATAAATAAAGACACCGTGTTAAATTAATGATCCTAGTGTTTTTTCTAATCCAGATGCATGGGTTTTTCATTAATCTTAGTCTCATTCCAGGTTTCTTGTGTAACCCATCGTGTCCATTTGTGTTACATGCGGAACCTGACCATTTAAACACATGCAAATCATGAGGGTTTTTGCATTTAGTGGTCATTTTTGTGAACATTTTGCCTTGCATATTTTCAACACTTCCCAAAAAGTATTTGTGAGAGGATAAAAAGATATTTAAAAAAAAAATTAACATGTGATTTTTGTAATTTTTTTTTACCATTTTACTTGCAGACTTTTGTATAAAAATACATTATGAAGCAATGAAAATTTTATATTGTTCACTTATGCCATTTTTGACTTATTGTATAGAAGTATTGGGAAATACATATACAGTCACAGCAAAAATTATTAGACAATCAAAAGTCATCAAAAACAACGGTTATGCAATGAAGTACTAATTCCTGTGTGTATCATGTGACTAAAATAGACAAAAAAGAAAACATGGAATGAATAAAAGCACTGTTTTTGTCAGTACAATACCATAGCTATTGATGTATGAATTTGTGTGATTTTGGTTACTATTAAGAAAACCATGAAAAATGGATGGATATCAGCTCTTAAATTAAACTCTAATGAAAAATTTTTGTTGTTATCATTATATTTGTCCAAACAAATTGGTATTTGTCCAAAGCAAATTTGCATAAATTATTTATTTTAGTATCACAGGATAAAAAACAGATGTAGGTTTAATGTTAAAACAGCAAAGGGTTCTGACTAATGTAAAGCAGATGTGTATTTCTGTTGGTGTCAGAATGTGAAATTCTATGGCAATGAAAGAGAAGAGCTGTACCAGTATTTTTCAGTTCAAGAGGTTGTATAAGAAAATAGCTAAACTTTTCAAAAACATAATAAAATAGTTTTACTTACAGACTTTGGACTTGTTTATTTTCATTGCCAGTCATGTAAACTGTTTTTTTTTTTTTTACTATAATAGCTGTAACGGTGACTTATCTGATATAAGCAGATGTTTCAAGAAAAAGGCAGGTTTTAGAAGTTTTTTTCATCCTGCTCTTTTCCAATCATTTAGATTGGAATAAATAAATGAAATGAAATAAATGATATATACACAAGGGGTATGTCTCGGATGTGCCGCTAATGTAATACAGGCTGCACAAATGTATTTATAGTGCTTTACATTCATAGTAATTCACCTTTGTTAAAATTGCTGAACATATACAATTTAATCCCTAGTCTATTCAATCAAATACAAAGCCTTTTATTAATATAACACAAGTCAAGAGAGAAATCAATAGGGTATCAGTTGCAGTGGAAAAACATGATACTATGACCTGATGTTGTAACGGTATTAAAAACCACATTAGGTTAAAATCAGTCATTTAATGTTCATACAAGGAACTGGAAGAACAGACACTTGCATAAGCTGGCAAATGGCAAATAAGGAGCACCTTTTAATTTGCACAGGCTTACCGTCACAGCCTATTTATACAATTTCAAAAGGATTGCCGGTGATAATGGCAGGCTTAATGTCATTTCACAGAAGGAAAGGCACACAGCAGCCTGAACAAAATGTTACAACAATGGGAATGTTGATTGAATCAGTTTCACATTACGCCCGAAAATGAGTGTTGTTGCATAATAGTAACTGGTGTTCTTGTGTCCAGGATGACTACGTTTAACTCTTTCCCCCTTAGACGTCAACTAGGAACAACACATATATATGTTACTAGTTCTACCCATGGAACACTTTGTTTTTCTAGTGTGTTGTTTCTTTTTCTAGTGACTAAAATTGTCACTACTTGGGCAAACTTTGGGAAAAAAAAACCTGTGAAAATATAGTTATTATATATATATTTTTTTTTTTTTTTTAAATTTTTTTCAAAATAAAAAT